>JAQQSU010014965.1:0-11289 GCA_028627135.1 Pseudochirops cupreus
TTCAACACACTTAGCTTACTTGTTACCTAGGCAACTGTTGAGAGGGTACCATGTTGGTATGAAGGCAGCCTTGATAGTACAGCTGGCTATCCGGTTAGTTTGTCTACACTGTCAAAACTGTGATCATGTCTAAGTTTTCCATGTGTCTCTAAAAAATTTTCCACTGTGTCTGAAATTAAAGGCTATAACTAAAAATGTAGTCTTGACTTCTGTCTAGTCTTTTGAATGACATGTTTGAATCCTGAAGTATGCTGTGCTATTCCCTATTCCCTGAATACTACCAATTTAACTTTGGATACTGGTGAGCGATCCTGGTGTTACACCTTCGTTCCTGGCTCTTAGGTGGAAGGTAGTGCTCTCTGGTGGGCTTATCACTTGAGATGACCATAGAATATAGTTAAAGGAAAACTAAAGTCCTATTTCTGCCATGAGCCAGATGGGGCCATGACAGTCACCTATCACTTTTCAGTTTCCCTCTTCAAAAAATAAGCATTGAACTAGATGAACTCTTGGGGTCTCTTAAATTTTTTCATCTTATAAATCACCTCCATACTGCTAAGACATAGGTAATGAGTTCTTTTTTACTTCAGACTGTCCCAATACCTTCAGAGGTGGCCCTTCATGTTTTCTATCTCTGGGATCTTCCTTCTTCAAACTCCTTATCCAGTGACTCCTCTACCTTTTACCAACATGTATCTTCTTTATATTTAACCCCTGAAGCTAACACCTATTTCTTTCCTTTCAAATTTGTTTTTTTAAATCTTAAGTGCAATTCCTACTTCAACCTTTGTGTGCTGAATTCCAACATAAACTTCAGCCAAGGTTACCGGTGATCACAATCGATAAGTGGGATGGCCTATTCTTAGTCTTAATTTTTGACCTCTGAAACTTGACATTCAATGATCCCTTTCTCTAGTATTCCCTCTCCATTGGTTTTCTGACGATCCTCACCTTCCTGACTTCCTTTACCTTATCATTCCATGTCTCCACTATTTTTTTAATAAATTTTTTTGTGGTGGCTGGGGGGAAGGTGAGACAATTAGGGTTAAGTGACTTGTCCAAGGTCACACGGCTACTAAGGTAAATGTCTGAGACTGGATTTGAACTCAGGTCCTCTTGACTCCAAAGCTATATTCTTTTTATATGTAAGCTATATATTTCCAAAAACTATATTCACTGTACCACCTAGCTGCTCCCACTATTATTTTTTTAAAGCCTGTTTTCCAGAGCTACATTTCAAGAAATCAAATGAAAACTGCACAGGACAAAAAGTATATTCCAGCTCTCAGGAAAAAAATCCTAGCTCCCAAGCCCCCAAATATCTTATAAAATTTAAGAAACCAAACATATTCCATCTGCTGTCTCGATTCTTACCTAGTCCTTAATTGTTGAATGGGTGTTGCCTCAGACATACTGAGACATCGGAACGACCTTAATTTAAAAAGGCTAAAGTTCCATCCTGGACCATCACCAGTCATCTTGGCTTTGTCTTGCTATAGGACTTTGATTACTCTGGAGAGTGAGGCTGACCTCTGCATAGCTCTACCTCCCTTAAATCTAGTTTATGTGAAAGTCAAGACATCATCCTTGTGTTGTCATTGGTCCTCTCAGAGAGCAAAGGACCAACAACAACCCATGTCTCCCCTCTGTAGGTGATCTCATTAGTGCTCGTGGATTCCTTTATTTCTATGCAGATAACCCTTAACTATATATGCTATCTTAATCTTTCTTCTGAGCTCTAAGTCTGGGGGTTTTTGGAGTCCTGAGTTGTCTGTCTCCCTCCCTCCTTCTCTTCTAACACCATATTAGAAAAGACCTACATTTGATATAGATACATAGTTCCTTCTCTGGAGTTGGATAGCATTTTCCTTCATAAGTACTTGGTAGTTGATTTGAATGTTCATATTACTTAGAATAGCTTAATCATTCACAGTTCCTCTTTGAACGATATGGCTGCTACTGTATATATAATGTTCTTTTGGTTCTGCTTGTTTATCTCTGCATTATTTCATGCAAGTCTCTCCATGTTTTTGTTGTTTTTCGTCCTTTGTTCTCAAAGAGGAAAATTTGTCATTTCTTGCAACACGATAGTATTCCATCATAATCACATAGCACAACTTTTTCAGCCATTCCCCTTAATTTCCAGTTTTTTGCCACCACAAAGAGAGCTGCTATAAATATTTTAGAATATATTGGTTCTTTTCCTTTTTCCCTGATCTCCTTGGGAAAGAGACTTAATAGTGGCATTGCTGGGTCAAAGTTTATATGTAGTTTTATAATTCTTTGAGCATAATTCCAAGTTGTTCTCCACAATGGCTGGATCAGTTCACAATTCTACCAATAGTCTATTAGTGTTCCAATTTTTCCACATATCCTTCAACATGTGTCATTTTCCTCTTCTATCATTTTAGCCAATCTGATAGGTATAAGATGGTACTTCAGACTTGCTTTCATTTGCATTTCTCTAATCAATAGTTACAGAGCATTATTTAAATATGATTATATATAGCTTTGATTTCTTCTTCCAAAAACTAACTGTTCATATCCTTTGACCATTTATCAATTGGGGAATGACTAATGTTCTTAGAAATTTGACTCAGTACTCTATCTATTTGAGATATGAAGCCTTTATCTGAGAAACTCTATAAAAATTTCCCCGTTTTCTGCTTCCCTTGTAATCTTGGCTACATTGGTTTTGTTTGGATAAAACCCTTTTAATTTAATGTAATCAAAATTATCTATTTTATGTCCCACAATGTTTTTTGTCTCTTATTTATTGATAAATTTTCCTTTCCATATATCTGATAGATAATAGGTTCTTATTCTACTTATAATACCTCCCTTTGTCTAGGTCATGTATCCATTTTGACCTTATCTGGTTAAATGGTTTAAGAGATTGGTCTATACATAGTTTCTGCCAGACCATTTTCCAGTTTTCCCAGCACTAGATACCTCCAACTGGCTGTTAGATATCTCCGCCTACATGTCCCAAAGGCGTCTCAAATATGACATGATTAAAATGTGACTCATCGTATTCTCCCACCTCTTCCCCAAACTTACCAATTTCCTTTGAATGTACCACTTTTCTTTCAGTCATCCACTTTGGTCATCTCAGTCATTCAACTCTCCACTCTCCATATCCAGTCACTTGCTAACTCTTAGTGATTCTGCCTCCATATCTCACATGTTCCCTTCTCTCACCTCTCATGGACACAGTCCCAATTCAGGCCTTCATCCCTTTTCACCTGGAATATAGCAATGGCCCCCAATCAGACTCCTAGTCTCTCTCTCTAACTCACCCTCCACATAATTACCTAAATAGTCACCCTTAAAGTTCCTGTGTGACTATGTCCCTGCCAGTATTCAAGTATCTTCAATGACAAGATAAAATACAACCTCCTATTTGCCTGGTATTTATATTATTCCATTGTCTGGTTCTGGAATACTTTTCCAACGTTATTATAAATTACTTGATTTCACACACTATACTTGCCTAGTTGCTGACCCAGAACTGTTCCCATTGTTCAACTCCTGGCCTTTCTATAGGTTTTTTGTTCCTCATTCCCAAATACGTTCCCAGCTCATCTCCACTTCTAAGAAGTCGTCTAAGGGAACCCTTTCCCTCTCCCTTTAGTTGTTAGTGTTCTCCTTCCTGAAATTACCTTGTAATTACTTACATGTGCCCCTCAATAGAATAGAGCTCCTTGAGGAACTATTTCACAATAACATAATAGCTTGCACATATTAAGAGTTTAATAATTGTTTGCCTGATTGAATTGAAATAGAAATAGGAGTTTTAATACAAATACATATCTTCATGGATCTGTGATCTCTAAGAAAAATGAATGTCCCCTAAGACTGATTCTGATCAAGACAACATAGCTGATGAAGAAGACAAGTACAATAACTTTCTGTATACTTCCAAAAATCAGTATGGATGCTTCCCCTAATGCAGACTGAAACTGGTTTCATGATTTTGTAATGAGTTGATACGACCAGAAAAAAAAAATCTCTTATTGACTAATCCTTTGATAGCCTTTCCAAACTTCAGTTAAACTGTTCTTCAGAGGGTGACTAGGTGGCACAGTGAACAGAGCCCCAGCCCTCGAGTCAGGAGGACCTGAGTTCAAATGTGACCTCAGACACTTAACACTTGATAGCTGTGTGACCTTGGGCAAGTCACTTAATCCCAAGTGCTCAGCTTTCCCCCTCCAAAAAGCAAAAAAAACCCCCAAAAAACAAACAAACAAAAAAACCCCTGTTCTTTAACATGAAAAGTCTGTAGCCAGCATTTACTGACAAAGTGTATGAATACTTCAGGGTCACTTCTACACAATGAAGCAGTAGGGTAGAACGATTAGTTGTAGACCTTATTAACTGTTCTACCCTACTGTCTCATTGTGTAAATGACATTTTTATTCCTTACTGGGTAGCTAGGTGGTACAGTAGATAGAGCACCAGGTCTAGAGTCAGGAACACTCATCTTCAACCTCAGACACTAGCTCTGTGACCCTAGGAAAGTTGCTTAACCCCATTTGCCTCAGTTTCCTCATCTGTAAAGTAAACTAGAGAAGGAAATGGCAGACTTCTCTAGTATCTTTGCCAAGAAAACCCAAATAGGATCATGCAGAGTCAGACACGACTAAATAACACATGACTGAATAACAATATTATCATGTGAGAGGACAAAAGGGGATAAAATAATTTAATAACTTAAGAGAAAACTGTCCACTGGGATGTAAATATCCCAATATCAGAAAAAGAATCGAATAAGCCATCAAGAAATTTGTGAAGGGGAAGAGGAATGCAGTAGGGAACAGTATCAGATAGATTTGTAAGTGAATTTAATCAAGCATGCAGATATATACA
This sequence comes from Pseudochirops cupreus, assembly GCA_028627135.1. Taxonomy (NCBI): domain Eukaryota; kingdom Metazoa; phylum Chordata; class Mammalia; order Diprotodontia; family Pseudocheiridae; genus Pseudochirops; species Pseudochirops cupreus. Next base: position 4,870 of record JAQQSU010014965.1, read on the forward strand.
TATATGTATATGTATGTATGGATACACACATATATATATACATACAAACAAACAAACTCAGTTGGGTATAGAAATCTATCCTACCCAACAGGGAAATGTGGGGGGAGAGGTATTAAAAAAGGGGAGTGAGAAATGTTTTTTTTTAAATGGGAAAATTAAGGGAGGCAGTAGTCAGAAACAAAACAGATTTATTTTTTATTTTATTTATTTAAATTAATTTATTTATTTTCTTGTTTACATCATTCATTTCCACAAGATTTTGAGTTACAAATTTTTTCCTCATCTTTCCCCTACCCACCACCTCAAAACAGCAATCCCATGTTTACCCCCTCCCCCAATCTGCTCTCTCCTATATCCTCCCCCATGCCCCTCTGACTTTCCAGTAGGGCAAGATGGATCTCCCTCCCACAGTGCCTGTATATCTTAATTCCCAGTTGGATGTAGTTAATAATAATAATAATTATATGTATACTATATATATATATACATATACATATATATTTTTAACATTTGATTATAGAACTTTAAATTCTAGATTCTTTCCCTTCCTCCCTCGTCTCCCACCCCCACTGGAAGGACAAGCAATTCAATACAGGTTGTACGTATGTAGTTATGCAGAACATCTCCACAGCGGGCATATTGTGAGAGACTGATTATATGTCCCTCCTTCCTAGCCCCGCCTCGCCCTGGCCTTGTTCTATTCTTTGCCCTGTCCCTGTCCTTGTCCCTTTACAGAAGTGTGTACTGCCAGCAACCCTCCCCCCACCCTGCCCTCCCTTCCATCATCCCACCTCTCATCCCCATCCCCCCTACTCAACAAAACAGATTTTTGAGGAGGAACAAGATAGAAGGAAATAAAAAGGATAAACAGAAGAAAATGGAACGGAGGGAAATACGCAATAATCATGAAGATGAGTGGAATGAGCTAACTCATAAAGCAGAAGTGGGTAGCAGAATGGATTAGAAACCAGAATCCAAAAATATGTTGTTTACAAGAGACACACTTGAAACAGAAAGACATAGAGTTAAAATAAGGGGCTAGAATAGACTCTATTTTGCTTTAGTTGAAGTAAAAAAAAAAAGGAAGGAGTAGCAATCGTGATCTTAGACAAGCAAAGGCAAAGCTAGACTTAATTAAAAGAGATAATCAAGGAAACTATATTTTTAAAAGGTACTAAGAAAATGAAGTAATATAAAAAATTTTACAGCAAATTTCTCTGATAAAGACCTCATCTCTCAAATATATGTGGAACAGAGTCAAATTTATAAAAAATAAGAGTCATTTCCCAATTGATAAATGGTTAAGAGATGTGGCCAGGCCAGAAGAAGAAATCAAAGCTATCTGTAGTCATTTGGGGGGAAAAAAATGCTCTAAATCACTATTGACTAGAGGAATGCAAATTAAAACAACTCTGAGGTAACACCTCACACCTATCAGAAATGACAAATCCTGGAGGGGATTAGGAAAAATAGATATAGTAATGTAACATTGGTAAAGTTGCGACCTAGTCCAACCATTCTGGAGAACATTTTGGAACTATATGAAAGGGCTATAAAACTAGGCATACCCTTTATCCCAATAATACTGCTACTAAGTCTATACCTCAAAAAGATAAAAGAAAAATGAAAATGACCTATATGCACAAAATATTTGTAGCAGCTTGTGGCAAGCTTTAGCAGCAGATTCCAGGACTCAGATAAAGAGCTTAATGATGTACCTTTCCAAGTGTCTGGGGCTTGAAAAGGCTGGCGCCCTGGGGAATACATTTTAAAGGACTTTTTGTCTGAGACCCTGACTTCCAGGCCTTTTGCCCCCAAAACTTCAGACACCTAAAAAGACATGTCCTTTGTGAAAATTAGCCATCCTGTGCTGGTTCCAGGATATAACAGATTAAAGACAGTGATTTCACCTAGACGTTTGGAAGCCTGATCTTATTTGTATCCTCTTTGTTAATGCCTTTAAAAATGTTAATTGACTTCCCAAAGACCTGTTGGGCTACCCAAGACTTTTGGTGCCTAGAATTCAGAAACTTGATTTTATCTGAGCTTCTTCCAGGATGTATCAGACTATGTAATGATAAAACTATGATAATATCCCAGAATGTAACAAACTAAGCTTATTGATGAGAATACTTGAATCTTTGTCCTTTGGATCTTTAAAAATCTTGTTCAAATCACCATTAAACAGAGTTCTTCCCTGAACTACCCACATGGCCTGGTCACTTCTCCCTCATGTCTCTGATCATGCTGGGTTGGACACTAAGTAGCTCCCAAAAGCAGCTCTTTTTGTTGTGGCAAAGAAATGGAAATTGAGGAGATACTTATTAGTTTGGAAATGGCTAAACAAAAATGATTGTGATGGAGTTGTTGTTTTGTTTTGTCTTTCATGTTCAAAGAGGACTAATGATATCATGAGTGATGTCTTGACTTGTGCATGAATTGGATTTAAATGAGGGAGAGTTACACAAAGTCATCAGCCCTACTCTTCCAGGGTCATCAAAATCCAGTGGCAAGACAAAAGTCAGGTTGACTGGCAATGGCCTAGGATGCAGTGGATGGCCTTGGTGTCTTTGATGTCTGATCTAGTTCTGAGTGCTCCATAGTATCTGCTTCAGCTGCCATCATGGTCATTAGAACAAATCGTTCTCATTTTCCTATTCTACCTTGAGGGAAGTCTTCAGAAGCTTGGAATAGGCATTTCTATAACTCATGGATATATTTTAGGTCCTTTGTTTACCCTCAACCTTGGTTAGCCCATCTGGGTTTATGTAGGTGTGTCCACTGTGCATGTCAAAATTTCTTGGAACCTCAGGTGAGAGTTGAGTACCAGGTGTACACCAAAGGTGGATGAGCAGCTCTGATGAAAAGGGCTCAGCAAGCCCTCACACCTGAGGAGCTAGTCCTCCCTGAACACCCCATACACCTTGATTGTGGAGTACTATTGTGCTATAAGAAATGACAAGGAAGATGGCTTCAGAAAAACGTGGAAAGACACATATGAACTGATACATAGTGAAATAAGCCCAACCAGGAGATCACTGTATGCAGTAACAGAAATATTGTAATGATGATCATCTGTGAAAGATTTAGCTGCTCTGGTCAATACAATGATCCAAGACAGTTTCAAAGGAGTCATGAAAAAGAAAAAAATGTTCTCCACTTACAGAGAGAGAACTGATGAATTCTTAAGGCAAATTGAAGAATAATTTTTCGTTTTATTTTTCTTGCTTTTTTGTAATGTGGCTAATACAAAAATATGTTTTGCATGATTTCACATGTATAATGGATAGCATTATGTTTGTCCGCTCAGTGAGTAGGGAAAGGTAGGAGAGAGGGAGAAAATTTGGAACTAAATTTTTTTTTAAAAATGTTAAATAAATAATGCATTTGTTTTTTAAATTCAGTTTTGACCTTCCTTCACTCCCAAAAGAAGAAATGAACCTTATTAACCTATTAACCTTATCATCTTTCCTTATTTATTTAGAATGACTTAAGAATATTTCTATGTGTAGAAAGCAGAGCCAAAAATATAATATATGGAGTTTGAACAGAGTATATTCAATTTTACCTTTCCTGCTTCTAGCCAATCATGTTTATGATTCATCACTGAGCAGGCTTGGTGCTTTGAAATGACAACCCCTTTATTTTTGGTTACTGAATAAGAAGACCAGATGACTTGGTGACCCTTTGAAAAAAAATTCCTTCCTTCAACCTTCCAGGTGACATTATATAGCAATGGGACCTGTTGTAGAGATGGTGGAAAGATGGTTTGCCCTTTTCCCTACCCTGGCTTCCATGTGGCTATGAACACATGGCAGCTAAAATCCATTTCCTAATTAGGTGGTACTGATTCTCAGTGTTAGACTCTCTATTTTGTTTTTCTTCTAATGTGAATGAGCATTAATCCAAAAATAAAGAAGTTCAAGCTTGGAGGTCACTTTGTGGATTCATTAGAGATTTAGAAATCCTAGATCCTTTTATTTGGTTGGGGCTAACTGCTGGCAGGGGACAAGCTTTCAACGACTACTTTAGCAATTTAAAAAAAAAATGACTAACAGGAAGTGGGGGAAGCCATAGAAACAGAAATCAGAACTCAGATAAAGATCTAGATAATGTAATCTAATTAGGGCCTTTTGGTGATGTGCCTAGCAGCTTTGCATAAGGCCAGCTCCCTAAAGACCCTGTGGGATTACACTTAAAAGGACTTTTGTTTGAGACTCTGACTTCAATGCCTTTTGCCCCCAAAACTTCAGACACCTAAAAAGAAAAGTCCCTTAATAGATTTTCCATCCTGTGTTGATTCCAAGGTACAACAGACTTAGGACAATGATTACACATAGGCAAATTTAAGATGCTTTGAAGCCTGATATCATTTGCATCCTCTTTGTTAATGACTTTAAAAATGTTAATTGACTTTCCAAAGATCTGTTTGGCTTTCACAAGGCTTTTGGTGCCTAGAATTCTGGAGTCTGGTTTTTATCTGAGTTACTTCCAGGATATAGCAGACTATTGTAATGATAAAACTATGATAATATCCCAGGATGTAACAAACTAAGCTTATTGATGAGAATACTTGAATCTTTGTCCTTTGGATCTTTAAAAATCTTGTTCAAATCACCATTAAACAGAGTTCTTCCCTGAACTACCCACATGGCCTGGTCACTTCTCTCTCACATCTCTGATCATGCTTAGTGCTGGACACTAAGCAGCCCCCAACAAGGAAGATGAACCCAACTCCAGGTTTAGTTTGCCAGAAGATATCCAATGGGAGAGAAATGATGCAGAGAATAGGTAAAAAGTAACAATGCCTATTCAGCAGCCCCCAAAACCAAATGAAATATATTTATGGTTTTGTATTTAAAATTTTACTTGAGATCATTAGAAACAGTAGGGGAAATTTCAAAACCAAAGATAGGAATCAACTGTGTTGGAAATGCTATATCGTTCATCTTTTTGTTTTCTTTTTTAAATTTTTCAAAAAAAAATTCTGAATTTAACAAATATCCCACGCAAATATGACCATTTTTATCAACTGAACACATAAAGATGATTGTCTATGAAGACGTGAATCTCTTTTATGTTACTGATTATTTTTTAAATATATAATAACTTCATGCCAAGGGCAGTGGAGTCAAGATGGCAGCATAAAAGCTGCAGCTCCCCCCATAACCACCTCAAATACCTAGAAAATATGACTCTAAACAAATTTGAGAGCTCCAGATCTCATAAAATGGCAGAGAAATAAGGCTCCCACTGAAGGCAGCCCAGCAGATGGACAGAAAGGGCTCATCGCAGCACGCTGGGAGCAGAACCCAGGCCCATGTGGTTTTAGCCCAGGCCATCCAGGAGAATCCATGGCTAGAGCTTTTAGGAGAGTGGATCACCAGCAACTGTGGTGGTTTCCAGAATTACCAACCCATAAGAGCCAAGGACAAAGGGAAAACATCAGTGGAACTTGACTAAATTTGGTGAAGAGGGTCCAGCACCTGCCTCCAGAGCTAGAAGCAGTCTGAAGTGGTGGCCCTGCAGCCACCTCCATGTGGCTGCTTCAGAGCACCTGGCCTGCAGATTGCAGGGGGGGGGGGGGGGGAAGCGATCATTCAGAGGCTAAGCGCTCTTGACTTGAGCTGCCTGGATCAGGATCACAGTCTTGGGTGGTGGTCCTGAGGTGCATGACCAGTTAGCCAAAGCTGGTGGAGGCTGTAGAGACAGCCTCCTAATAGCTCTGGCAACTCTGAAAACCTCAGCAATTTGGGACAGAGCTCTCCCCTCTGAAAGCAGAGCCCAAAAGTCAAGTAACTGACTGGCAACATGAGCAGGCAAAGGAAGCAAAGAAAGCTCAGCAATCCAACTTTAGATTCCTTTTTAGGGGACAAAAAAGGATCAAAGCATGGAACAACACCATCAAAACTCCCTCACCAAAAGCTTCCAAGAAAAAATGTAGATTGGTTACAAGCCATAGAGAAGCTTAATAAGGATTTTGAAAACCAAATAAGAGAAGTGGAAGAAAAATTGGGGAGAGAAATAAGAATGATGCAAGAAAATCATGAAAAGAGAGTCAACAACCTGACTGAAGAAAATAACACCTTAAAAAACACACTAACTCAAATGGCAAAAGAGACCCAAAAAGCCAATGAGGAGAAGAATGCCTTAAAAAGTCGAATTTGCCAGATGGAAAAGGAATCTCAAAAGCTCGCTGAAGTGAATAATTCCTTCAGAATTAAAGTGGAGCAAATGGAAGCAAATGACTTTATGAGAAATCAGGATACTATTAAACAGATCCAAACAAATGAAAAAATAGAAGGCAATGTGAAATATCTCATTGAAAAAACCACTGACCTGGAAAATAGATCTAGGAGAGACAATTTAAAAATTATTGGACTACCTGAAAGCCATGATCAAAAAAAGAACCTAGAAAAC
>JAQQSU010014966.1:0-11289 GCA_028627135.1 Pseudochirops cupreus
TGATGGGGGAGGACATAGGAGAGATTAGATTGGGGGAGGGGTTATATAAGGGGATGGCTCTTTTGGGGGGGGTAGGGGAAAGATGGGGAGAAAATTTGTAACTCAAAATCTCATGGAAATGAATGATCTAAACTTAAATAAATAAAATAAAATATTAAAAAAGAAAAAAGGCAAATTTCATTTCAATACAAGGTAAAGCTTCTTAATGACTAGAGATATCGAAAAAAGGAACAAGTCTGCTATAAGAATAGCAAGATTCCTATCACTGGAAGTCTTTAAAAGACTGAATGATAACTTGTCAGTGACATTAGAGAGGATGATGGATCATGTATGGCTTAGAACAAAGGAATTATAGATCCATTTCAGATCTGAGATGCTATGATTCTATGGAAAAGATTTTCATGATCATAAGTCTACTGCATGGTATCAAGAAATAACTTCTGTTTTCAAAACAGTGTCTTCCAGGGAAGATATTGTACAGTGGTCACTGGTTTGGAGATACATCATTATTTTAGCAATGTTTACTCATATGTGGAGTGTGATAATTGTACTGACCTTATCAGGAGTCAAGAACTACGCATCAATGCTAGATTGCATATGGTATCAGCAGGCAAATTAAACATTAGATTTTACGTTGTTTTAACCACTGCATCAAGCTGGGAAACACCCACCTATGTGTATGGTTCTTTATTTAAACATTCATGAGCTCTTAGTAAAGTTATTTTCATGTCATTTTACTGCAAGTTCTTTAAAAGCAAGGTCTATCTTCTGCTTCTCTCTGTATTCTCAGTGTTCAGTACCTGTTACGTGGCAGGTGCTCCACAAATGTTTACTGACTGACTGAAATTCTATATTTTTTACTGCTATCTTTTGTTTTCATATCCCCTCTATTTCCAAATGCATACCTTCCCCCTCCATTCTTCAGAAAGCCATTGCTTATTATAATGAAGAAAAAGGAGAAGGGAAAAAAAGCAGTTCAGTAAAAATAACCAAATATCAACTAAATCTGACAGTATATACAGTGTTTTATAACTCATGCTCTCCAATGTTTGCAAAGAAAGAAGCGCTGACATTGTATTTCACACAGCTACAGGCAATTAGTATGGACCTGCCCTAATGGAGATTAGAGGTAGAATTCAAAGTGTGTATAACACATAGTTATTCATTTTGGCTCTGTTATGCATTTCATGTTTATTTCCTGAAGCACCTTGCCCATTACCTTTTGCTTAGTCTAGTGTAAAAATGTCATTGCACTCTTTCCTCAAGGCAATAAGGAGGCAGCAAAACTAGAGGGTGTTTGTCACTGGAGAAAAAGCAGATTGAGATTTAAAATGCTGAAGATAAATCACAAGACTGGTAATTCACATAAAGATCACTGAAGGCCTGCCATCTTGACCTAAGGTCTACATTTAGAAAATAGGAGCCATAAAAGAACTATTAATCGTCTTGTGTATATACATTTTTCTTACCTAAGACACTAGTAGTTTTAATATAATACATAAGTCTACTACAACCTATATATGGAAGGAATCCCCAGAAAGCAGCCAATGAACAATCCTGAACACAGGAAGTAACAAAACTATATCAGTACGTAAGAAATGTTATTCTGGGGCCGCTAGGTGGTGCAGTGAATAGAGCACCAGACCTGGAGTCAGGAGGACCTGAGTTCAAATCCGGCCTCAGGCACTTAGCACCTACCAGCCATGTGACCTTGGGCAAGTCATTTAACCCCAATTGCTTGGCCTTTTCCCCTCCAAAAAGCAAAAAAACCCAACCCCCCTCCCCCCAAAATGAAAAAAAATGTTATTCTGACAGTGGTATGAAGAACAGGATAATAACTCACCTTAAGTTTGTGAAGGGATTTCTTCATAAAACACTATGAAATTTGTCGAGTAAGCATTATCCCCATTTTACAGATAAAGAAACTGACACTCTGAGAAGTTAAATGACTTGCCTATTCTCGTACACCTAATAATTGAAGACTGATCCCAGCTCTCCTGACTCCAAGGACCATGCCATGCTGCTCTTGAAACAGGGGTGATGTGTAAAGGATTTATTATAATAGTCCATGTCTTGGGGAACAGTAAGTAATAACTAATAGTTAGTTTTCATTATCTAACATTAGTCATACCCTGATCTCGTGTTTTAAAGTTTTCTTTCTTTTAAACATAGGAAATTTCTTGGAACTTAGTAAAATAAAGTATAAATTTTACTGAAATTAATCTTACAAAGGGCTAGCCATGTATTAAGATCAGAAGTGACCAAAAAGCCATCTATTACACAAGCCTTAACTTAAAATAATTCCCCCAAAAAGTTCAAGTCAAACTTTCTTGGCCCTGTGCTATCCAACATATTAACCAATAACTTGGATAAAAGCATAGCTGACATCGCCTTTGTAGATGATATAAAGTAGAGAAGAATAGCTAAAATAGTAACATATTTGGAATCCAAACAAATCTCAACAAACTGGAATGACAGGGCAAATTTAATATTACGAAATTTAATATAAAGTCATTGAGTTACAAAAACCCAAGAGTAAAAACAAGACAGCAGTTCAAATGAAGAAGACCAATTTTTAGTAGACTGTGCAAGCTCAACTGAACATTTAAAGACTTAAAACTGGAAGAGATTTTTAGACTTTAAAGCCATCACTCTCTTTTATTATAAGAAACACTTAGTAACTTGTCTAAGGTAGTATGAAGGGAAGTTGAGTTCTGAAACTTCCAGTTCTCCTTCCACTGTCTTTATAAAAGGATAGAATATAAGAGTATAGTACTAGTGCTATACTCTTCCCTGTTCAGATCACATATGAAGTACTGAATGTAGTAGAGAAGAAAAAAAAACTTATACAAAGATACTTATAGCAGTGTTATAAATAATATTGAAAAGTGGAAAAAAGTTTAAAGTAGGTAGGTGGCTAAAGGAATATATATAAATAACAAAAAAGATACTCTATGACCAAAGAGAATGCAAGATAAAAAATTATTCAGAAGTATGAGGAAAAGTCTAAATAAAATAATGAAAAGTATGAAAGTAAAGGACTATGTAAATATATACACAAAATATATCTACCTATGTGAATATGTAATTGATTGATCAACAAGAATTTATTAAGTGTCTACTATGTGCCAAGCATTGTCCTAAGGGCTAGAAATACAATGACAAAACTGAAATAATCCTGCCTCCAAAAAGCTTTCACAGGGTAGAGAATGTGTATATATATATATATTTATATACAGAATATATGTGTGTCTGTGTATAAAGAGAGAAAGAGAACATGAGGTAGTTTTGGGGGAGGGGGAAGGAATGAAGGGAGATGAGGAAAGGATTCATGTAAGAAGGTGTCACTTGAGCTGAGTTTTGAAGAAAACTAGGGATTTCATTTTAAGAAGTAGAAGTGAAGAATGAAAGCATTCTAAACATGATGGAGTGGGTGTAAATGCATAGAGATGGGAAACAGTGCCATGTGATGAGCAGCAAGTAGACAAATGCAGAGTTAGTGGAGAGAAGTGTAGGAAGAATGGAAAGGCAGGGAGGTTCTATAAATGCTTTAAAAAAAAGGAGTAATTTATATTTGGATCCAAAAGTAATAAAGAGCCATGGGGATGGGAGCGGAAATATAGTTAGACCTACACTTCAGGAAAATTATTTTGGTGGCTATGTGGAAAATGGTTCGAATGGGAAGAAATCTGAGGCAGGAAGACCAAATAGTGTGATATTGCAATAGTCAAGTGATAGATGATAAAGGCCTAAACTAGGGCTGTGTGAATAAGGAGGAAAAGATATATCCAAGAGATGTTATGGACCTAGAAATGACAAGATTTGACAATTAATTGGTTATGTAGCATGAGAGTAAGCAGCTGAAGACACCACCAAGGTTATGAACCTTGGTAAATGAAAAGATAATAGTGAACAGGTACAGGGAGGGGTAGAGACAGGTAGAGAATTTGGAACTGAAAACAAAAATGAATTTAAAAAAAGTTGTTATGTCTTTGATAGTAGAAAGAAGCAATAACAGGATCACTAAGAAGAGAGGTGGGTTGGAAAAAATGGAACAATGAGTTGCATTTTAGATGTGTAGAGCTTAAGATTCCTATAAGACAGCCAGTTCAAGCAAAAGAGGCTAGAGACAGATTAATTTATAAACACAACCAATGTCTGCATGTCTGTATAGTTTTATTAAGGACAAAATAAAAGGAAAAAAGTTACCTTTAAAATAGGCCAGGAAATCAAAACAAACCACCTTTATATAGCCCTCTGCAATGTCTTATTCATCCACTTTCCCACAGTCTAGAAATGTCTACTTTGAACCAATTTCTTCTGAAAATCCTGTCATTTGGAATACCTTTTCTTATCTAATTTTAAATGGTGCTTTGAAAGATTTTTTTCTCTCACAGCCCACTTTTCAACACCTGACTCTATATATCCTTTTGGATACAGTTTGCAGAAAGGAAAGAGGTTTTCTTAAATCAACATCAATTAAAGAACCCTTGAAGAATAGTTGCCTTTCCTGGAGACTGGACACTTCCCACTTTATCTGATGTTGTATCTGTGGTATGGTAACCTGGGAATGAGGCCAGCATTAGCTACCAGACCTGTATGGCAACATTCTATTCTTTCCCCAAAACATAATCCCAGATTATTTGTTTCTATATAATTTTTTTTCACCCTTAATCTCTAAATAGAATTCTCATTTGCTTTTTCTCCTCCCTGACCCCTCCCATGGTTAATTTAGAAAACCCACAGCAAATGAGAAAACTACATAAGGGCAAGGAGTTCACTTTAAAAACAAGCTTTTTTAAAAATTATATACTTCCCCTTACTCACTCCTGACCATACAAAGTGAAATACAGCTAAATAAAGATCACATATTTCATTACTAAAGAGCACATTCGTTATCAATGATTTTTTTAAAATCAGACTGCAATTTTAAAAATAATAATTAGTTAGCAGCAAGAGAAAGTTTAAAGCAAAAATAATATTTTGCCAACACATCAAAATTTAAGAAAATCTAACGTTACATCTTTAATTTCCAACTATAATAATTGCTGAAATATTTTCTGTGGTAATATGACAGCAAGCGAAAATAACATGACCCACTTAATTTAACTTCTAATTTACAAGATCCAAGTCTGGAAGAATACTAAAATTAACTAAACATAAAAAGTCCGGGTGTGGAACAGTCAAGATTTAAAAGATAAAACACTGAGAACACTGCATTTTAAGCTAAAACCTCAAGTCATCTTTAGTGAGGCTTGTTAATGCATTTTGACATGTTGCATTAAAAACAAATGCATTTCCTTTCAACACTGTCCATTGGAGGGCAGTACACATCATAACTAAAGGCTTAGGTTTAAGCTTATAGAATATTTAAAGAATGAAAACGTCAGAGACGGTCATATGGAGTTTTCAATATTCCTTATTACATGCCACATATACAATCACTTAAAAATTCTGCAATGCTGTATGTAAAGGCAAACAATGATTATTAACTGAGAATAATCCCTGTTGTACTTCGTGTACTCTGAAGCTGGTAATGTTGCTGCCTTCAAATGACTTTAAAATCATTCTCCCAACTTTCTCTAATGGTCTCCCCACCTGACTCGGGTCATCCTCTCTGACCTACCTATTCTTCAAAGACCAATATACATTTTACCTTCTCCATTAAACTCCTGATTGTTCTAACTAAAAATTACTTTTCTCCACAAATATTACAGAGCATTTTGATTTTAACTTTCTGCACGTTCTCCTTGTAATACTGTGTATTATATAGTTATACTGGTGTCTTTTACCATTACTAGTCTAGAAAATTGGGCGACAGTATGGATAGAACATGAGCCATCTGAGTTTAAAACTCATCTAAGACACTAGCTGTGTGGCCCCAGACAAGTGGCTTAACTTCTATTTGCCTCAGGTTCCTCAACTGCAAAATGAGGAAAATAAGAGCATCGACCTTCCCAGGGCTGTTGGGAGGATCCAATGAGATAACATTTGTAGAGCAGTCGCCAAAGAGCGGGCACTTAATAAATGCGTATGTCCTTTCTTCCTAACTATACTATAAGCTTATTGAGGGGAGGGGACATCTTATCTGAACTTTGTATTTTCTCTGGCTCCTGGCATAATGCTCTGCACTTGATAAAAATTTTCTAGTTACTGTTATTGTGTATAGTATGTAATAAAATAAACTAAATTCCTTAATATAGGAAAACATTACAGATCACTAACTATCAACACAAGGGACAATAGCATACTCTACAAAATGAAATAACGAAGGCCATTCTTCATTTATTATATGTAAATTAAAACCTCATATCCTTGGCAATACATTTATGGAGGTCTTCCCAACTTGGGTTCCCATTATCCTAAGCCTTTACCTTATCCTGGGTAACATGGGGACTTCATGACCTTTGGCATGTCATTTCTCTCTGGGTTTCAGTTTCTTTTATTTTTAAATTAATTAATTTGTTGTTAGTTTTCAACATGCACTCCTATAACTTTTAAATTCTCTCTGCCTCCTTCCATTCCCTCTTCTCCCCTCCCCAAGACAGCACGCAATCTGATATAGGCTCTACATATGCATTCTTATTAAACATATTTTCACATTAGTTATGTTGCATAAAAGAATTAGAACGAGTAGGAGGCACTATGAGAAAGAAAAAACAAAACAAAAAAGTGTGTAAATGGTATGCTTTGACCTGTATTCAGACTCAATATTTCTTTCTTTGAATGTGGATGGTTTCAGTTTCTTTATCAGCAAAACTGAGGTTACATTATACAATCTCAAAGACAACTTCCTAATAGCCTGATTCTAAGTATAAGACAGAGTATCTGTCCTGGAAGTTTCCAATCTAGTTAGAGTGGAATATAATAAATAAATAAGAACACAATTAATGACTAACAAAATTCTCTCTTCTGAGAAAGTCCAAGTAAATAAATGTGAAACTCCAAAACGATGTCAACATCACTTATATAGTAAATGTGTTTTAAAATCTGGGCTAAAATTCTAGCAAGGGTCTGATATAAGACATGGAACAATGGAGATTTTAAAAAGAACTTCACTTCTCTCATTAGTCAAGACAAAGTCACTAATGATCAAAAACTACAGTGATTCATTCCCATCAGCCCCTCCCAGAAATTGCACTATAATTAGGAAGAAGAGATACACACCTAGTATTACTAAACCAAAGCTACTTTACTTTCTGTATTATAACTTAAATGCTGGATACACAGTGACTAGCTATGAACAAGTTTAGCTACTAAACTTAAAATAAAAGACTAACAATGTGTAATAGAGATACTTCAAGGACTCATGATTTCATCTGAGTCCCTTCCTTATCATGCAAATCATAACCCCTTTATGACTTATTACATAGTCTTTGTGAATTACTGTGGCCAATAAAATTTCCTCTGGAACTGGAGTCAAGAGATCTAGGCATGAATCTTGGCTGTGACGCTTCCTAGCTATGTGACCATAGGCAAATCACTTTGCGCCTCAATGTTTTCATCCGTCAAATGGGTCTCAACTCCAAATCCAAAGCTCTATCACCTACGTAGTACTTCCTTTCATCATTTTGGAGGGCAAGTTTCCAGTCTGACAGAATTTCCCAAAACTTGCATTCCACTGGCAAAGTCTTTAATAACTCCATACCATGAAGAGGCACTGGAGGAACACCTTAGCCTAAAGTTACTAAGAAGATAAAATGAGATAATACTTGTAAAGTACTTTGCAAACTTTAAAAAGTTAATAGTCAATAAACATTCATAATAACTGTCTACTATGAGCCAGGTACTGCGGTAAACGCTGGGGACACAAATGCAAATAATAAAGAAAGCCGGTCCCTGCCCTCGATGAGTTCACAATCTAATGGAGGAAGACAACGTAAGAAAGGAAGCTGAGAAAAGCTGGGGGTAGGAGGAGGGTATGTTGTGCCAGGGAATGATGAAGAAGTCCATCTGCTCGGAAATGGGGAGAAAATTGTGATGGAGCTCATGGCTCTGCCCTCCAGTCAGAGGGCTCCAATTGTGGTGGAAGAGGGTTATCGACGAGATGTAAGCACCAAGGCTTTTTCTATCTTAAAGGATTTCCCAACGATGAGTTTCCTGGGGCATGAAGGCATGATGAAGCAGCCCAAAGAAGTTCAAAAGTAGTGCAACTGCTGTATAAACACCACTTATTATTATTAGGCAGGAGGTGGTACAGTAGATAAAGTGCTGAGATGGAGGCATAAGATCTAGTTCAATTCCTGCTTCAGACACTTCCCAGCTGTGTAACTCTGGGCAAATCACCTAACCTCTCTCATCCCCATTTTTCCCATGTATAAAATAAGGATAATAATATTATCATCCAAGGTTGCTGTGAGCATCAAATAAGATAAAATATACAATGCTTTGTAAACCTTAAGACACTATAATAATGATAATTATTAATGAAATCACAGGCCCAAACCCTATTCCTATTCTTTCCTATCCTATCAATAAATTAATTTCTTCTGTAGGTAAGGTGTTAACTATTGTTGATAAAAAGATGAAAGTTAGCATTTCCTGATGCTCAAGGGGTTTTCATTCTGAAGGGAGAGACAGCATATAGATATAGATTATATAAAGAAGCATATACAAAGTAGACAAGGTAACATTGGATGAGAAAGTACTAGCAGCTGGGTGTAAAGGGGAAGTCTCTGCAGAAGGTAACACCTAAACCAAATCTTTAAGGAAACCAGGGATTCCAAGAGGCAAAGGCAAGAAGGCAGAGCATGCTAAGCATGGAGTCTTTACGGGAGATGAAACTTCATGTGTAAGATACAGCAAGCAGGACAATGAGGCTGGATCACCAAGTGTAAAAAGAGCAATGTG
Organism: Pseudochirops cupreus; assembly: GCA_028627135.1. Classification (NCBI taxonomy): domain Eukaryota; kingdom Metazoa; phylum Chordata; class Mammalia; order Diprotodontia; family Pseudocheiridae; genus Pseudochirops; species Pseudochirops cupreus. Next base: position 8,851 of record JAQQSU010014966.1, read on the forward strand.
TGAGAAAATTAGAAAGGTAGAAAGAAACCAGGGTACAAAGAACTTTAAACGTCAAACAGAAGAGTTTATATGTGATCCTAATGGCAAAAGGAAACAGCAGGAGTTTATTTGGTTTAATAAGTGATATTGATAGAGTGATATGCAACTGAGGAAAATCACTTTGCAATTGTCTGGAAAAATGGATGGGTCATAGACTCTGAAGGTCAAAGACTCTACCTGGTGGACTATGAGAAAAACAAAGGAGAAAGAACTAACTCTCTCTTTTGAGATTTTGGAAGCACTTTCTCTCCCTTGGATTTCAAGGAGGTGGGGGTGGGAGGGAACCTTGCAAGGGATTTATCTCAATCTTAAAGACACTGGTGGCTACAACCAAAGAGCAGCAAAATGCAGATATGAGCTTGTCCACACAAGCTTGAGTTTCAGGTCACAGATTTCTATTTTCTGTTTCCTTCCTTGAGCACAAGCCAGCCATCAGCAATCTTGAGAAATTGATTTTCCTAGCCTTGACAGTAACCTCATGTATTTAAGAAGTCAAGTTTCGGAGTCAGATATCAGCTGCCCAGTGGAAGGTGATCCCAGAAACAGCACCACTTCTCAGAGAAGCACCACCAGGAGGCTACCACAGCTGAAAGAATTAAGAAAGGCCAGGCCACTCTCTGAATGGCTGTAAAACCTAAATCTTGGGAGTTGCTGAGACAGTATAGATCTGAGGTGAAAGTCAAATGTCTATTTTAAATCCCACAAAGTTGTCTTTACTTTTTGGGAGAGTATAATACATATGACAGACTGATGTTTTATGTTTATTTGTCAATGAATGCTTGTGAATCTTTTTTGTTTTAAGCATTTTTACTAGCATAATGGTAGCAATGAAGGAAATAAAACTGCTGTCCTATACCTGGTAACATACATATTTTACAATGAATACTTCATCAAGAAGGGAAGGGATCCTGTTACCTACTTAATGAGGAAATCCTAGAAATATGCCATATCTAAATTCTGTTGTAGAGATTTCTCAAAGTTACTCCAATCTAGGGGAAACAAGGCAGTGAGAGGGAGAAGTCTGAGACTCCATCTTAGCTAAAACGAACCAGATCTTTGTGAATTCAGAGCAAGGACTCTTTCAGAGAGAAGCCCTTCTATCCCAAACCCAGGCCTTAGATCACATCTGCAAACTAAGAAAGTAAAATGAAAGGGGATTAAGAGAAGGAATTCTTTGATTATGGCCCTCACAAATACTGAATAAGCAAGGGCTGAGTAGGGAGACAGTGGCTAACCTTATATCTATATAAGATGGGGTGGGTAGGAGAGAGAAGCAAACACTGAAAAGGAAATGACATGGAAATGAAAAGGTAAACCTATGGAATTTAGCCAGTCTACTAGGGTTAGTGCTATGGTTTTGTGGTGGGATGAATATGTGTATTTATAAAGGCTAGGATGGAACTGAATTCTGCCTATGGTAGGTGAGTATCACAGCAAGTGTTTATGCATGACCATGTAAATAAGATTATATTAACTGAATAGAAGTAAGATATTTCCTGTGATTTATTGACAAAAATAATGCAGCTGAATATGAGGGAAGAAAAACTAAATTTAACAGTTATAACTCTGAATACTAGTGGAATAAATTTACTTACATACAGAAAACAGGCTACAGGATTAATAAAAAGATAAGACTTAGCAATATGTTGTCCGTAGGACACATACTTAATACAGAAAGGCATATGTTGATTTAAAATGAGGTGGGGAAAAAATTACTATGCATCAACTGATACTAGAAAGGAATCAAAGTCATGATTTCTGACAAAATAGAATTACAGGTAGAAAGCATTAGAAGCAAGAAACATGGCAACTATATTGTAACTGAAGGAAACAGACAGATTATGCTCATGTTAAATATAAATGTACTAAACAGCACTGCCATTTTTAAAGGAAAAGTTAATGTAATTACAAAAGGTTCTAAATGAAAAAGGATTAAGAGTGAGAGATTTAATCACTCTATTTTCAAAATGCAGGTCAAACTAAAACACAAAATCAGTTATATAACTAAACAGAATGCTAGAAAAATTAGATTTGATAGATATATGGTGAGACAATGAATTTACTGGATAATTTTTTTATTCAAATGTTCGTGATACTTTTACAAAAACTGATCACACTCTATGGCATAAAAATTTACAAAAAAACCCAAAATATTTAAATAATATTCTACAGATAATACCGTTAGAATGTTAAATGAGAAATGCAATAAATGCAAGTCTAAAAAGAAACAAAATGATTTCTTAAGAATGACTAGATACATTCCCCAATTGATAAATGGTCAAAGGATATGAACAGGCAATTTTCTGAGGCAGAAATTAAAGATATCTTTAAGCATATGGAAAAATGCTCTAAATCACTAGTGATTCGAGAAATGCAAATCAAAACAACTTTGAGGTACCA
>JAQQSU010014967.1:0-11289 GCA_028627135.1 Pseudochirops cupreus
ATTTATTTTAAGTTTAATTTAATTTTTAATGCATTGTCTATTGTACATACATCTCCTTTATTTTAAAAATGATTTAGAGCAAAGATAGTCTTTAGGTTTACTTATGGTTCTTCAAAACTTTTAACTATGATTCCTGACTGGGGCGTCAAAAGAGTAAAAAAAAATAGAGTATACTCATGAAAACAATATGATACCCTTTGAATATTCTAAAATAACATTATAAGAATAAAGATTTGGAGGAAAACAGGCATTGTAAATCAAATTTTTCTAAAAGAAATGTTTTATTTTTGTTTAACATCACTATAAGTTCCCAGTGCCCTCCCTGCCCACAACAATAGAACCTCGCCACAGAACTGGGAAATGACTTATTCTTAAAAATTTGACTCAGTTCTTTGTATATTTGAGAAATGAGAACTGTATCAGAGAAACTTGCTAAAAGTTTTCCAACTTTCCTACTTTACTTCTGGTCTTGATTGCATTGATTTTGTTTGAGCAAAATCTTTTTAATTTGCTATAATCAAAATTATCCATTTTACATCCTGTAATGCTTTCTATCTTTTATTTAATCATAAATTCTTCCCTTATCCATAAATCTGACAGATAAATTTTTACCTGCCCTACTAATTTGCATATGCTATTACCCTTTATGCCTAAATTATGGACCTATTTTGACTTTATCTTGGCAAACAATATGACCTATTGGTCTGTACCTAGTTTCTCCCCGAACATTTTTCTAGTTTTTCCAGCATTTTTTGTCAAACAGTGATATGTTTTGTCCCCAAATCTTAGATCTTTGGGTTTGTCAAACAGATAACTATGGTCATTATTACAGTCTATTTTGCACCCAATCTATTCCATTGATCCCCTACTCTATTTGTTAGCCATACCAGATTGCTTTGATGATTAATACTTTATAACGCAGTTTGAGATTTGATAAGGCGAAGCTACCTTCCTTTAATTTTTTTTCAATTATTTCCTTAATATTCTTGACCTTTTGTTCTTCCAAATGAATTTTGATATTCTTTTTCTAGCTCTATAAAATAATTTTTGGTAGTTTGACTTTTTAAACTCTCACTTTCTATGTCATGTCACTTCCATGACCAATACTATAATATCCTATAATGTCTTCTTATATAGTGTTTCTTGTAACGTCAGATTTTCAAGAATAAGTCATTCCCCAATTGATAAATGGTCAAAAGATATGAACAAGTAGTTTTCAAGAAGAAATCAAAGCTAAATACAGTCATATGAAGAAGTGTTCTAAATCCTTAATGATTTACATTTATTTATGTTTGGCTAATACGACAGAAAAGGAAAATGATGAACGTGTGGAGAGAGAGTGGGCCATGGGTGTAGAATTAGACTGTGCTATCAGGCACGATCAGTGATTCTGTTTATTTTGTTTTGTTTGTCTTTTTTAAGGCAAGGTCCAGTAACTTTACTGCAAAGGTGGGTAAAAACTGGTCTTGAGCTGTTCTTTTTCCTGTTTTGATAGATGTTTATCCAGATCCTCAAAATGTCCCTCACTGATATTCTTCCAAAGAAGAAAACTGGGGATGACTTGTGTCAAAAGATCGTTTCAAAACAAGAAATGGTGAGAGTTACCAATTACACATCAAAGAAACATTTATAATAAGGCTCGTGTTGCTCTCATTTTAACCGACTAACATACAGCTGGTGACAACTAAGTGTGCTCTCTTAAATCTGGAGTTTTGAAAACAAATGTAGATTACAAATCTTTTTTAAAAGATATGTCCTGGGGCAGGTAGGTGGAACAGTGAATAGAGCACCGACCCTGGAGTTAGGAGGACCTGAATTCAAATCCAACCTCAGACACTTGACATTAGCTGTTGGGACCTTGGGCAAGTCATTTAACCCCAATTGTCTCACCTTCCACCCTCCAAAAAGAAAAAAAAAGTTATGTAATTATATCCTTTGCACATAAAGAACCTCTTGTTGTCATTTCCTGTAAAATATTAGTGACTTTTTAAAAATCATCTGTAATAGGCAATCAACAGTAGTTCTAGAATCTAAGGAACCAGGTTCAAATCCTGCCTCTTTCCAGGTACTTTAAATTTTCTGGGACTCAGTTTCACCATTTTCAAAATGGAGGGATTGGACTGCATGATTTCTCAAGTTCCTTCTAACTCCAAATCTGTGATCTTTATAAACCTATTAATTCTATAAATGCTGTAGTCTAGTCTTCATCTTTTTTCATCGCCAGGATACTGTAAGGATTGTTTGTTGTAGCTTTACCTGACATTTTTCATTATAAATTTTATGTCTAGACCTGTGATCAGTCTAGGTAGCTAGGTGATACAGTGGAGAAAGCACTGGGCTTACAGTCCTAAATACCTGAATTCAAATAAAGCCTTAGATACAGGCTATGACCCTGGGAATCTTGCTTAATCTTGGTCTTTCTCAATTTCCTCATCCATAAAGTAGAGATAATATTAGCATGTACCTCACAGGGCTGTTGTGACAATCAAATGAAATATGTGTCAGGAGCTGCATAAACCTTAAAGTACTATGTAAAAGCTACTATTATTTTTTATCTAGCTATTTTTTCTTGGTGTAGGGAGCTTCCAGTATTGAAACTCTCTCCACCCACATAGATGAGCAGTTCCTTTGTAACATAGATTTTTAAGAAAATTACCTGGGGGAACTTAGGGGCTAAGTGACTTGTCAATGGTCTCCCAGCCAGTATATGTCAGATGTAGTACTGCCATCCAAATCTTCCTCATTCCTAGGTCAGTCTTCTTTCCACCACACCACCCTGCCTGAAAAGCTTAAAAATACAAACCTTTCTATAAGTATATGATATTCTTTGCAGAATGTCATTTTAAAACAAGCAACAAATTCAGAAAATCTGCACCTTTTCCATCATTGCTGGTGATGAGCTACCTACTAAGAGGCACTTTTAAGTTAGTGGAAAAGGATCAGAAGAGGTATGTGCCTCTAAAGACAGAACACAGAAGATGTGGGCTCAAGTCCTCCCACTGACACTCATTAGCTCTCTGATCTGGGAAAATGCACTTCATCTTTCTGACTGAGACATTCTTCACTTCTAAGGTATAAATAGTTTACTCAAAGCTTCCCTTCAAGACTGCAGTAAAGAAAATGCTTTGTAAACTGTATCAGTGTGAGCTGCCATTAATATAGGAGAAGGCAAATACAAGAATCTCATAAGATGACAAGGTGTGAAGGGGTTGAAATAAACATCTGTAGAAGGAGTACTCTCACTAATGAAAATACTGATCCAGTAATGACTTCTTTCTTCATTTCTTACTCACTTTTGATAAATGTCAAACTTCACATTTGTGCTCATTTTCTTTTTTACTGATGATTTTTATCTTTAATTGAAACTCAGGGGAAAAGTTGCCCTACATATATTTGTGTGTTTATATGTGTGTGTGGTATGTATAGACATCGATGTTGTTATTCCCTTAAAAATATTAACTACAAAAAGGCAGCCATCGATTTAAAAAAAGAATTTATAATCATGAAATTATACCAATAAAGACACACAAGAAGATCATATCACATTAACTATTTCTGGGTAGAAATGATTCCTTCTCCCCATCCCCTTTTTTTTTTCTTTCTTCCCTGGAGCCTAGGATAGGGATGTATATAGTAGGTGCTCAATAAATAGGAAGTTATATGGTAAATTGTAAATAACCCAGAGCATATTACCAAGAATGATTCTTGCGGAAGAAATGATATTAAATCCATTAACAATGATGCGCATGACCAAGAAAGGAGGTGGGCAAGTCATACCATGAGTGAAAGGAAGAATGGATGGACAGTCTGAGTGTGCTCCTGGTTTCCATGAAATAATAAAAATTCAAAAGAATAAAAAAAAGAGTTACAAAATGAAATGTGAGAGGACTACATAGTATGATGATATGACAACATATCCTCAATAAGGGGAAGGATTAAGCATTTATTTAGTGCCTACTACATTCCAAGGACTGTGCTAAATGCTTTTAAAAAATGTTATTGCATTTGGTCATCCCCATGACCCTGTGAGGTAGGTGCTATTATTATCTCCATTTTACAATTGAGGAAACTGAGGTAAACAGATGTTGAGTAACTTACATAGTATCATGCAGTTAGAAGTATCTGAGGCTGGATTTGAACTCATATCTTCCTGATTCCTTGCTCCACCTAGCTGCCTCAACTAGGGAAAGGAATAGTCCCATAGATCAGGACTTTGATGGGATTGCATATTGACATCAATAGATGCTGTGTCCCATTTTTACTCTGATATAAAGAGTTGTTTTTACTCTGTTATAAAGGCTCCCTTTTTATCACATAAATTCAGTTTATTAAATTTAGTTATATGCTAGGCACTTCAGAGTTGCAAAGACTTATGAGACATAGTCCCTGCCCTCCTAAAGGTTCCAGTCTCACAATCAGATGCAGCATCACATAGATAAGCATAATGCAAAAGGAGTAGAATAATAAGAGCAGTATGAAGTGCTGTAAGAAGAATAAGAAAGGAAGAGCACACTCATTCCTAATTCAAGCACAGCTATGGATCCACATTCCTGTGGACATAGACCTTGGCTTTTATCTCTAATAACAGCAGTGAAAATGGTTTTTAATATTCTGTAATTAATATTTTATGTAAATTATCTTGCAGGATCCTCACAACAGCTCTATGAAGTAGGAATTGAAAGTACTTTTATCCCTATTTTCCAGATCAAGAAACTGAGGCTCATCAAGATTTAGTACGTTATGCAAGGCCACACATGTAAATCCCACTAGATCTGGAGAGTAGTCATATATGACTTCAGATCTAGTGCTCTTTTCATGGTGCCATGATATCTTAAAGTATTAGAATATAATGAAAAATATAACCTTAGGACTAAGAAATGATATCCAGTTGTTTTTTTAAAAATCCTATATCGAGACAGCAGGGTGGCGTGAAGGATAGAGCACTGGGCCAAGAGTTGGGAAGTCATCTCCCCAAGTTCAAATCTGGCCTCAGACACTTGCTACGTGACCCTGGGCAAGTCATTTTACCCTGTTTGCTTCAGTCTGTAAATAAGATGGAGGAAGAAATGGTGAACCACTCCAGTGTCTTTGCCAGGAAAACCCCAAGTGATATGTCAGTCAGACACTCCTGGAAAATAACTGAATGTCTCTCATATTGGACGTGAGAAATGTTGATTTAAAAAATATTTTTATAGAGAGTATATGGCAGATTTGCGAGTTAGAATGTCTGGGCTTAGGTCATAACTGGTAAAATGAAAAGAACCTAGAACTCAAGAACGTGGGTTCAAATCTCATCTCTCTGTTAGATTGTGAGCTTTTTTGTGGGTAGGGACTGTTTTTTACCTGATTTTGTATCCCCAATACTTAATGCGCTGCCTGGCACTGAGTAGGCATTTACATTGTGTTGCCCTTAATAGGCTAAAGGAAGTTTGGAGACCTTCCTTGCCCTTAATAGACCTATGTCATCACATGGAGCCCACAGTGGGAGGAGTTTGCTGAAAGAACAGAACAGGAAGGGTGGAACAGGAAGGAGCAGAACAGATAAAAGCTTGAGCATGAGACAGGACCAAGCGAAGCTAAGAGATGTGATGTTGGCACTCTGCATGTTGTTCTGTCTTGGTGTTACTTTGTCAGATAGAAGCATTCTGTTTGTTGATTTGTGTTGCTTTGTCAGAAGCATTCTGTTGATTTGTGTTGATTTCTCGGATAGAAAGTGAATTGAGATGATAGTGCCAGCAGTGTGTGAAAATATTGTTGTAGCCCTGTTGAGCTTTGTTTTCCTAGAAACAAAAACCATGAAGAGCTTGGGGTGGAGCAGTCCCCGGTGAGCTGTGATATGGAACAGGAGTAGAGAGCTGCCTACCTGTGAATCTAGACAAGAGCTGGGAGCATGGAAGAGGAGCTGTGGGGTTTGGAAACCAATGTGGAGTCAAGATGAAAGAGAACTTTATTTGGCTATTTAGTAGTGACTGATGATATTGTAACTTACTATGTCCTAGGGGTGAATGACCTTTGTAATTTCCACCACCCCTTAAGGATGATTGGAAACCAGCCTCCAATCAAGATGAGAGAAGACTTTAGTTGGTTTTGAGGAGATTGTGACTTACTGAATGATATGTTTTAAGACTGTGGCCACCTTAGTAATAAGTTGTTATGTTATATTGTTGTGAATGTTGTGCTTTAGTTTCCTGAATGTTTTGCTTTATTATATAGCTGAATAAATAGAGAGCTGACTATATTATGTGATTGGATTCTTAATGTTATTAACAGCAGTAGTCCTTAGGAGAGCTGCTTGTGATGTATTAGAATAAAGTGATTTGCGAGTGAGTTAGAATGGATAATGTCTAAGGTCCCTTCCATCTCCAAAGTTTATTATTCCCTGACCTTTACTAAGTGTGTGTGACCCTCAGTACATAACTTTGAACCTCCAATGCATTCTTATATGTAAAATGAAGATGCCAGTGCTTGCATCTCTTCCAGAGGATTTTTATGAGGTAAAAATTTTATAAGCCATAAAATGCCATAGGAGAATGAGTTATGATTATAAATATAAAAACATATGAGGCATTTTAATCAAGGATGAGCAAATAGCCTTTTGTGTTGTAGCTAAGACTATGGGGGAAATATTTATCTCCCTGGTATTTAATGTGTTGTTATTGTACTGTTTTGTTTTTTGTTTAATTTGTGGTGTTTTTATTTTCAGGATTTGGAAGAATTGGAAAAACAAATTCAGTCCAAATTATCAAACACAGAGATGGTGGGTGCTGGTAGCTCTGAATATTCCAGACTGGAGGATATCGAAAGGAAAGAGAGAGAATACTCAGAACACATAATAGATAATGTATGTACAAAATTTTATTTCCCTTGCAATGCTTACAAAAAACAAAACAAAACACCTTTCTCTTCCCCCCCCCTCCCCAACTAGGCAATTAAATTGGTTAAATAAAAAGGACTGAGCTTGAAAGCTTGTTAGGCACTTTCCTTCCCTTTAGGGACTTATTTATCTGGTTTCTAAAGGTAAGTGGTTGAAAAGGTATAATTAAGGTTCAAAGATTCACAGAAAGAAAATTTGTTTAAGTGTCCTGTCCATTGTGAGAAACTCAGATTACTCTTTTGTAATTCAGACTGGAAATTGCTGGAGCTTTGTCTGATGACCCTACCTCCCCCTTGAGGTAGAGAAAATTCCCTATTGGAAAGCTCTTTCAGAAGAGGGATTGGGAAGGGGGCATAAAAGAGACAGTACTCTGGGGGCAGGTTTTATAGTGGAAAGAGCATGAGATTAGGAATTAAGGGGCTTGTGTTCAAATCTAGACTTTGCTACTTATCTATTTAATCTATAACTCATGCATGATCTGACCTGGCAGAATCCTGACCTGTAGCCTCTCACACGGTGTATGGGCCACTCATTCTTTCTGAGCTAGCTTCACCCCATCCTGCCCTAAAATGGGCAGGTCCCAGAGAAAGATTACCACCACAAAGAGAAATGAGTAATGATTTACATAGTGCCTGCTATGATCCAGGTACTCTGCAAAGTGCTGTTTTACAATTATCATCTCATTTGATGTTCACAACAATCCTGCAAGGTATGTACTATTACTATCGCCCATTTTACAGTTGAGGAAACTGAGGCAAAGAGGTTAAGTGACCTACCCAGAGTCACACAGCTAGTAAATATCTGAGTCTAGATTTGAACTCTGGTGTTTCCAACTCCAATCTCAGCATTCTATTCGCTGTGCCACCTGGTTGTGAGATAGATAAAAACAGAAATAGGAAGGAAAAGAAGGAGTAGGAGGAAGAACTTGGAGAGTTTAGCTTAGGGTATGATCACTGCCTTCAGATTGGATGAGAAGATAGACACTGACCCAAATTCAAGTCCCCTATAACACCAGATAGCTATATGACGTTGGGCAAAATACTTCCCCACTCTTTACCTCAGTTTCCTCATTGGTAATATTCAGAGATATGATTGTAAAATTTCTAATATCTGTTCCAACTTAAAAATTTACTATTGCAAAATTATCCATACAGGGCTCTCACACTACTTCTCTGTATGCATGATTTCAAGCAAAGTTGGCAATTACCAGTCCATGACTGGTATAATGGATGTAATTGGTCTCTTTGTTCTGTGAAAATCTTTACAAAGCTAAAAAAACTATCCTCAATCCTGACACAGTTTGCCATCTATTAGACAGAATTAATAACTGGTATTGAGGGTTCAGTTTCTCTTAAGCATACTCCTTTATTTCTTTCAATTGTTCATCTCTAGGGATTGTAAATAGTTATAATCATAGTATAAATGCAACATTTCAAACAATAATGACATAATTGTAATTTTCTTAATGTATGTAACCTCGTAACTTTATAGATTATAATATTCAATTCTTCCATTTCTGTTTTAAAATAGGCTTCAAATAGAATATGGAGTTTGGGATCTGTTGGCAATTAGTTTTTGGCTCAGTGACTGTTAAATAGTTAGGACTTTGGTGATTTAAAAAGTTGAAGATACTTTTGTTGAGGAGTAAGAGGAGACGTGCCACTTACCTTTCCTTTGCACTCAGAACTTAGAATATATATATGCTAGAGTGTGATTAACTCCATTTCACTCTGAATGAATTAGCAGTGTGAAAAGGCAAATAATAAAAAGCTACCGTGATCGATAGACACCTACTGCTTAGAACAAAGAAAGTGGGATAGGCCTGCTGTTCTCTGCCCCAGGCAGCCCACAGTTGGCATATTGTGCTCAGTTCTGGGTATGGCATTCAGTAAATATAATGACAACCTAGAATATGCCTATGGGGTAAACAGAAAGGCAAGGAGATTGACGCTCTGGCAGACAAGAGTGATCAGCCATAAGTCTTAGGGGATCAGAAGAGGCCATGGACACTGCCTTCAGATAACTAAATGGTTTGGTTCACTGGAAGAACAAGCCATTAATAAGAGTGATCCAATAGTATATTTGCTGCCTTGAGAAGTGGTAACTTTACTATCAGAATTTGAATCCCTGGCTACTGAATACAAGTTATACTCAAAGCAGTAAATTTAGAGTAATCAGAGAAGTTGGCCTATTCCTCAGTTTACTAAAACTGACTTAATGGCACAGTGAATAGAGCACCAGCCCTGGAGTCAAGAGGACCTGAGTTCAAAATCGGCCTCAGACACTGAACACTTACTAGCTGTGAGACATTGGGCAAGTCACTTAATCGCAATTGCTCTGCCTCCCACCCTCCAAAAGGATTTTAAGAAACAGACTTTAGCTTATGCTAATATGATTACTTCTAGTTCTGTGACATTCCTGTGCTTTTGCCCTCATGGTTGACTTGTTGTTATTCAGTTGTTTCCAATTCTCTATGGCCTCATTTGCGGTTTTCTTGGCAAAGATACTGGAGTGGTTTGCCATTTCCTTCTCCAGTTCATTTTGCAGATGAGGAAACTGAGGAAAACAGTTAAGTGACTTGGCCAGGGTCAAGCTAGTCACAGCATGTAAAGCTAGTCACAGCTAGTAAATGTCTTTTTTTTTAAATAAATAAATTTATTTATTTTCTCGTTTATATCATTCATTTCCACGAGATTTTGAGTTACAAATTTTCTCTCCATCTTTCCCCTACCCAACACCTCAAGACAGCCATCCCAAACATATACATATATATATTTTTAACATTTGATTATAGAACTTTAAATTCGAGATTCTTTCCCTTCCTCCCTCATCACCCACCCTCACTGGAAGGACAAGAAATTAAATACAGGCTGTACATGTGTAATTACGCAGAACATCTCCGCAGTGTGCATATTGTGAGAGACTGATTATATGTCCTTCCTTCCTATCCCGCCCCCTCCCTTGTTCTATTCTCTACCCTGTCCCTGTTCCTTTACAGAACTGTGAACTTCCAGAAACCCTCCCTGCCCCCACTGCCGTCCCCTCCATCATCCCACCTCTCATCCCCATCCCCCCTACTCTCCTGTGTGGCAAGATACCCAGTTTAGAGTTTATGTCATTCCTTCTCTAAGCCAAATTCAGGGAGAGTAAGGTTGACTCTTTCCCTTTTGCCTTCTTGTTCTTCCCCTCCATTGTAACAATTATCCCTTACCTCTTCTATATGAGATGATGAACCCTATTCTGTCTCTCCCTGTCACCTCTCATTCTAATCCTCTCCCACCTCAGAATTTCACCTTTTAAAGTATTGTCCCTTCCTATTCCATTGATCCTGTGTCCTCTATGTATTCATATATACACATACTCAGATATGTGTTCGTATGCATATATAAACCCTCCTATATAGACATATGTGTATGTATACATACATATACATTTGTATTCCCTTCACCTATCCTCATACTGAGAAAAGTTTCATTGGCATGTAAATAGTTGAGCCCTAAAATTTGTTTAGAGTCATATTTTATGTGTATTTGAAGTGGCTGTGTGGGAGCTGTGGAACCTTGCTGCTTCTATGCCACCATCTTGGCTCCACCCCCCCACAGCTAGTAAATTTCTGAAGCCAGATTTGAACTCAAGAATATGAGTCTCCCTGTAGGCTTGACACTCTATCCACTGTGCCACTTAGCTGCCTCTATGGTTTCCTGGATCATTTAAAAAACCCAGTGCTTCACAATTATCCTACAAAACTGATATTTCATAGATAACGAGTAAACTCTTTGCCAATTAAAAGGAACACTTGCCAGGCAGAATATTTTGTGCTTGACCTCTTCATCTCTGTCCTTAAAAAGCAAAAATAAGAAGGAAAGCAAAAGAGACCTTTTCTAATCTGTCATGATACCTCTAATTTGACCATGGCATGACATAGAGTTATACTCATAATTTAGCATTTAATCTTCTTTGACATTTCTTCTTTATAATTTACTTACAATGTATCAATTACAACATATTTTATTAAATGATATTTATGTTTATCTGTAATAAATAATAGAACACATTTCTGTAGCCCTTTGAGGTTTCCAAAATACAATTTTGAAAGCAATCTTGGGAGGTAGGTGGTACAAGGATTTTTATCACCAGTTTATAGGAAAAGGAGCTGGGGCTAAGAGAGGTTAAGGGTCTTGCCCTGTCACATGGCTAGTAAGAGCTAGAGCTGGGATGCAAACCAAAATCTCCAGACACAGATCTGCTCTTCTTTTCTACCTCACTACACTTCCCCTCTAGGGACCAGATTGAAAGATTTCCTTTGATACTCATCATCATACAACTGTTGGTGCTACCAGATTAACCTGTACTTGGCCAGCATCTGTAATAGTAATCAGTTTAGCAGGATACTTAGCACTACTAAGTGCTAAGTG
>JAQQSU010014968.1:0-11288 GCA_028627135.1 Pseudochirops cupreus
GGGTGGGTGATGAGGGAGAAAGAGAAAGAATCTCGAATCTAAAGTTCTATAATCAAATGTTAAAAATATATATGTATATACATATATACACACAATTATTATTATTATTATTATTATTATTATTGTTATTATTAACTACATCCAACTGGAACTTGAAATACACAGGCACTGTGGTTGGGAGATCCATCCTGCCCTACCGGAAAGTCAGAGGGGTGAGGGGGGAAGACATAGGAGAGAGTCGATTGGGGGAGGGGTGATACACTGGGATGGCTGTTTTGGGGCCATGGGTAGGGGAAAGATGGGGAGAAAATTTGTAACTCAAAATTTCGTGGAAATGAATGATGTAAACAAAAATAAAATAAAAAATTTTTAAAAAAGAAAAAAGAAAAAAAATTAAAAGAAGAAAAAAAAACTACTTGAAATAATTAGCAACTTTAGCAAAGTTGCAGGATATAAAATAAACCCACATAAATCATCAGCATTTCTATAGATTACCAACAAAGCCCAGCAGCAAGAGATAGAAGGAGAAATGCTATTTAAAATAACTGTAGACAATATAAAATATTTGGGATTCTACCTGCCAAGACAAACCCACGAACTATATGAATACAGTTACAAAACATTTTTCACACAAATAAAGTCAGACCTAAAGAATTAGAAAAATATTAATTCCTCATGGGTGGACTGAGTTAATGTAATATAAATGACAATGTTACCTAAATTAATTTACTTATTCAGTGCCATATCAATTAAATTACCAAAATTATTTCGTAGAGCTAGAAAAAATAGTAACAATTCATCTGGAAGAACAAAAGGTCTAGTATATCAAGGGAATTAACAAAAAAAAAATGCAAAGGAAGGCAGCCTAGCCATAGTAGATCTAAAACTATATTATAAAGTGGCAATCTTCAAAACTATTTGGTACTAGCAAAGAAATAGAGTGGTGGATTAGTGGAATAAATTAGGTGCAAAAGATATGGTAGTAAATGACTATAGAAATCTTCTGTTTGATAAATTCTAAAACAGGAGCTTCTGGTATAAGAACTCACTATTTGACAAAAACTGCTTAGGAAAACTGGAAAAAATAGAATGGCATAGACCAACATCTCCAGCATATAAGTCAAAATATGGGTAAATGATTTAGACATGAAGGGTAATATCATAAGCAAATTAGAATAGTTTACCTGTCAGATTTATGGAGAAGGGAAGAATTAGGAGCAAATAAGAGATAAAGAATATTATAAATTGCAAAATGGATAATTTTGATTAAATTAGATTGAAAAGTTTTTGCACTAACAAAACCAATACAACCAAGATTAAAAGGAAAACAGTAATCTGGGAAACAATTTTTACAGCCAATATTTCTGACAAAGTCTTCATTTTTCAAATATATAGAGAACTGCATCAAATTTATAAAAATACAAGTCATCTACAATTGATAAATGGTCTAAGGATATGAATAGGAAGTTTTCAAATGAAGAAATTAAAGCTATCTATAACCATATGGAAAAAAAATACTCTAAATCACTCTTGATTAGAGAAATGCAAATTAAAATAACTCTGAGGTACCACTTCACACCTATCAGATTGACTAACCTGGCAGAAAAGCAAAATGATAAATGTTAGAGAATATGTTGGAAAATTGGGAAATTAATGCATTGTTGGTAGAGTTGTGAACTGATCCAACCATTCTGGATAACAATTTGGAACTATGCCCAACAGGCAATCAAATTCTGCGTACCCTTTGATATAGCAATACCACTACTAGGTCTGTATCCCAAAGAGATCATAAAAATGGGAAAGAGGATCTACATGTACAAAAAGATTTATAGCAGCTCTTTTTTATGGTAGCAAAGAATTGGACATTGAGGGGATGCCCATCAATTGGGGAATGGTTGAACAAGTTGTGGTATATGAATGTAATTGAACACTACTGTTGCATAAGAAATGATGAGCAGGGAGATTTCAGAAAACCCTGGAAAAACTTACATGAACTGATGCTAAGTGAAGTGGGCAGAACCGAGAAAATATTGTACACAGTTTAATAGCAACATTGTGTGAGAATCAGCTTTGATAGACTTAGCTCTTCTCAGCAATACACTGATATAAACAGGGGTGGGAAAGCTGCAGCCTTGAGGTCACATGTGGCCCTCTAGATCCTCACGTGTATCCCCTGTGAAGTTTGGATTCAGTCAAAGGGCCACACTTGAGGAACTAGAGGGCTCTATGTGGCCTTGAGGCCACAGGTTCCCCACCTCTGAAGACAGTTCCAAGGGACTCATGATGGAAAATGCTATCCACATCCAGAAAAAGAACCATGGAGTCTGAATGCAGATGGAAGCACAACATTTTCTTTGTTGCTGCTGCTACTGTTGTTGTTTTACTTTCTCTTTCTTGCAGTTTTTCCCTTTGGTTCTGATACTTCTTTCACAACATGAATAATCTGGAAATGTGTTTAATATGATCGTATAAGTATAGTCTATATCAGATTACATGCTGTTTTGGGGAGGGAGAAGGGGAGAGAGGGGGAAAATTTGGAAATCAAAATCTTGTAAAAATGAATGTTGAAAACTAAAAATAAATTTAAAAAAATTTAAAAAGAAATGATTAGCAGGCAGATTTGAAAAAAAAAATAACAGCAACATTGTTCAATGATCAACTATGACAGACTTAACTCTTTTCAGCAATGCAATGACCCAAGACAATTCCAAAAAACTCATGATGGAAAATGCTGTCCACATCCAGAGAAAGAACTATGGCGTCTGAATGCAGAGTGAAGCATACTATTTTCACTTCTGTTTTTTTGTTTTGTTTTGCTTTTCATTGCTTTTCCCTTTTGTTCTATTTCTTCTTTCACAACATGACTAACATGGGAATACATTTAACAAGATTGCTCCTATATAACCTATATCATATTGCTTGCTGTCTTGGGAAGGGGGAGTTTTTGGAAAAATTTGGAAACTCAAAATCTTAGAAAAAATGAATGTTGAAAACATCTTTACAAGTAATTGGAAAAAATAAAATGCTGTTTAAAACTAAAAACAAAAAAAAAAAACAAAAACAAGACTGGTTTCATTGCTTTTCCTCATTGGAAAAAAGTGAAATCTGACAATTTCTGAAGTTAAAACATACACTGGATTTTCTATAACACTTCATGCTGATTCTGCATAATGAAAAGGGAGCCTGAAATAAAGAGGTAATAAAGAAAGAAGGAAAGCAAATCCAACATTTTATAATAAAATTTGTTCTTAATTCAAAAAAAAGTACTGGAGCAGTTGGCCATTCCCTTCTCTGGGGTGCACTAGAGACAGAAAGATGAACAAGATGACCTCCAGAAGACCCCTACTGACTAGGAAATCTAAGATTTCCATAGTTCCTCTTTTCCCCAGGAATTACCTTCTCTGTAACCAGGCCACACTCCAGCTCCTATTCTTAGATGCAGAGTAAGAACAAAGGTCCCTATGGAGGAGGTTAGTACCAACCCCTGGATGCCTATGGGCTGGCTCCTGGTCTACTGGGCTATGTGATGAGTGAGAAATTAACTGGGATGTTTACATCATGACCCAGAACTGCAAACTCAGTCCCAGGAACAACAGGGATTAGGGGGTGGGCATGGGGAGAAGGATAAAAGTAGAGAAAGAAAAATCACTGGCCTCCTCAGAGAGGGGCCAAAACTCCCTTAAGCTGTCCCAGAAGTTCACAAAGTCACCTGACCCTTTATTAGTGGAAGGGAATGGGTGAAGCCAGATTAACTTGGGAAAGTTGTTCCAGAAGTTGCCAGGTTTGAGGTGCCCCAACCCTCTATTTTGCATGACAAATTGCAAGGTAAATTATGATCTGTCATTGGAGGGAGCCCCTCCTAACTAGGTTGCCCAAGAGCCCCACCTGTTCTTAATCTCCCTCAGGGGAGAGAAGAATAAACATATGGTGACCATGTTTTCCAAATAAAAAATTGGGACCCATGATCAGACAAAGGATATTCCTTTTTCAAAGCCTTATTAAAAATATATATTTTTTTTCATTTAAACTGAGACCATCCAGGAAAATGTGGTACTTGTAGTCACAGTAAATATGCTTTCAATCAAGGAAGCACATGCCCTGTGCCAAGGAAATCAGGCAAGCAGCTTTCTATAATAATGGCTAGTATTTATACAGCACTTTAAAGTTTGCAAATTTCTTTACATATGTTATTTCATTTGATCCTCACAACAACCTTGTGAGGCAGGCTCCATCATTATCCCCATTTTTTTTCATTTGTTTATTTTTAGTTTGCAACATTCACTTTTATAAGATTTTGAGTTCTAAATTTTCACCCTCCTCTCTCCCAAGACAGCATGCAATCTGATATAGGCTATACATGTATAATCATATTAAATATATTTCCATATTGGTGGTTGTTCTCCTTCGTTCTCGATGAGGACCAAAATGACATTACTATGCTAAAGTCAAGTTTCAACGTGTCTGCCTGTGGTTGATCAGACCAATACAAGCTCGGAATGCTCTACCACAGGTGGGGTACAAATAGTTCGTGTGAACATTAATATTAATATTTCCATTTTAGTCATGTTGTGAAAGAAGAATCAGAACAAAAACCATGAGAAAGAAAAAGAGAGAGAGAAAATAGTATGCTTTAATCTGCACTCAAACTCTAGTTCTTTCTCTGGCTATGGATAGCATTTTCTGTCATAAGTCTTTTGAAATTATCCTAGATCTTTACATTGTTGAGAAAAGCTACGTTTATCAAAGTTGATCATAGTACAATATTACTGGTACCGTGTACAGTGTTTTACTGGTTCTACTCACTTCACTCAGCATCAATTCATGTAAGTCTTTCTAAATTTTTCTGAAATCTACCTGCTCATCATTTTTTATAAACAATAGTATTTCATTACATTCATATACTAAAACATTTTCAGTCATTTCCCAACTGATCATTATCCACATTTTACGGTTGAAGAGACTGAGGCTGTCACTTATGTGGGGTCACACAGCTAGTAAGTGACTGAAGTTAGATTCAAACTCAGGTCTTTCTGATTCAATGCCATATTCACTGAGCCAACTAACTGTAAAAGGAAATGAATATTGCTTTCTTCCTAGTCTTTTTCTCTTAGATTTTATTTTTGGAGGGGGTAGTGGTGGTGATGGTATCTGTGTGGTACCTGTGTGGCTAGGCCTTGGAGATAGGCATGGTGGGCAACAGCTGATATTCTCCTCCATGATAAGATGGTTTTAATTACCAGTGAGTTTGAGAGCAGGAAACTGATATTCAGCCAACACATCCATTAATTGATCACTGAATATTTATCGAGTATGCCTAAATCATTAGAGGTCCAATCTAATTTAATCTAGCAAGCACCTATTCAGTGCCTATTACATTCAAGGTACTATGCTAGTCACTAGGGGACATAAAGACAAAAGGAATACCTGTCCCTGCCTTCAGGGAGCTAACATTCTGGGAGGCCAGGAGGGGCAATAAGAACATCCATGAAAATTTGAAGAGGAAGAAGAGAGCACAAACAGCTAGCACATGAGGAAAGGCTTGCATCAGGAAGTGGAGCTTGAACAGAAACTTTAGGGAAGCTAGAGATTTTTAAAGGTGGAAGGAAGAAATAAAATGAATTCTAGGCGTTGGGGTCAGCATGTGCCAAGACACAGAAGCAGGGGAAGGGATGGAATTAGGCCAGTTTGGCTGGAATGTAGAATGTGTAATAATAAGAAATTAGCCTAGAAAGGTAATTTGGAGTCCAATTGTGAAAAGACTTTAAATGCCAAGGAAGAACTGGCATTTTATATTAGAGGTAATAGGGAGGAAACAAAGCTTCTTGGACATGGAAGCGACAAGCTTACACTTTTACTTTAGGAGGATTATTCTGGTAGCTGTGTGGAGAATTAATTAGAGGAGGAAGAGACCAGAAGTTAGAAAGTCCAATTAAGAGATTGTTGCAATATTCTAAAGGAGAAAGGATAAAGGCCTAAATTAGGGTGGTAGTTAATATGAGTGGAAACAAGATGAGAAACATTGGGGAGGTAGGCTCAACAAGACTTGATGCTTGGCAACTTACAACATATAGTTTAAAAGGATCAAGGAGGAATTGAGTATGACGGAAAAGTGGTAGTAGTGTCTTTGTATCCTCAACAGAAAAAAGACAATTTGGAAGAAGAGTGGTTTGGGGATTGGGCTAGGGCTGGGGAAGGAAAGAGATGACGAATTTGATTTTTTACATATTGATTTTGATGGGACATTCAGGTGTAGATCTTTGATGAGTAGTATTAAAGCTTAGGAAATAAACTAGGGTTTATTTCTATGGATCTGGGATTCATCTCCATAGAGATACACAGGAAATAGCATTAAACCATGAGATCTGATAAAATGAGAGGTTATAGAGACCAAAATGATGAAAGTAAGTCCAGAACAGAGGTTTGGAAAATATCCATGTCTAAGGGTAGGGTCATGGAAGATGATCCAGAAAAGGAGAAGGAGAAAGTGGACAAAAAGGTAGAAACTGAATCAAGTGAGACCAATGCTACAAAAAATAGAGAGGAGAGAGTATCCAGGAACAGGAAATGGTCAATACCATCAAATTATGCAAAAAACATCAAGAAGGATGAAGACTGATAAAAAGGTCCCTGAATTCAATGTGTCATGAAGGTTTCAATCTGGCTTACTCTTGCTCTTTTTACACATTCAGGGAAATAGCCAACATGCATAAATATCCAGTCTTAAGGGTATGGAGTAACTCAGAGGAATATATTGGAATTAACCACCAGGTGATGCTCTACTTGAATTGTTCTATTCTTTCGGGCACATATAGGGGACTCTCAACCTTTCAGTAGTCTACAATATGACTTGTGGAAACCAGAAGGTGCTCCAAGGCAGGATGGAGGTGAGGTGGGATGGTACATTATATGGTACCCTGTAATGGCAGTGGCTACTTCTCTAAATCATGGTTGATGGTAAATATGGCATTTGCCTTTGTGCAACCTACTGCTTGCTGTGTTCTAGTCTAAATGAAGAAATAGTAATATTTAAAAATAGCAATCATCTTGGCTCAGCCTTTGCCCCTGAGATACTTTGATCAATTGGTTTCTCTTTCCTCTGCAACACTGACTCAAAAGCACATCCTGTGAATCGCTATAGTTTTCCATATGAGAAACTAAAGTAAAGATGATAAACTCCTATACCTGTAGAAATAAACATTGCTATATATTTCTTTTTTTTTCCTTTCTCTTTCCCTCCTAATCTTCTGTATAGGAACAATTTCTCCACATACTACCTAAGCTCATAGGGAATGAACCTTCCTCATGTCCTTTGGGGACAAAAGAATGCAGAGAAAGCAAAGACTCTCATCACTAAGCTAGCTAACTTCACTAAAACTTCTAGTCTTTAGCAGATTCTGGAATACACATGTTCATGTCATAGTGCCTTCTTCTATAAGATCCAGGACAGCCTCCATTGTTCTAATACAGCGTCCCTTTCCTCATATTCTGTTCTTGATTTCTGAAGTCAAAAAATTCCAGGGAAAAGAGAGAGTCAAGTGTAGAGATTGTCTCTTCTGTTCTCTATCACAGAGAGATTTAGCATAATCCCAGGGAAGTTCTATTTACTATAGTAATATCCTAGAATCCAGTTTTCTTTGACTCCCCTTCTTAATCAGGATCAGGAAGAATTCCAAAGTCAGCCAGTGAATCAAAATCCCACTCTCCACCTCCACTTCCAAGTTATATTAGCAATAAAAATATCATTGATAACCTTGGAGCAGTTTCAGTTGAGTGGTGAGGTCAGACACTGGATTGCAAGAGGCTGAGAAATGAGCATGAAAAGAAAAAGTGGAGGCAATGAATGTAGTCAGCTTTTTTAGGAGTTTGGCTATAAAGGAGAGAAGAGAAATGAGGCCATAGCTTTGTGGGACAATAGGGTCAAGTGAAAGTTGTTTAAGAATGAGTGGAAATGGATATTTTTGTAGGCAGGGAAAGAAACAGTAGATAGGGAGAGAGGGAAGATTAGAGAGAAAGGGGGAGGATGGTCAAAGGGGCAAATTATCAGAAGAGATGAGAGACAATAGTTTTGAAGCCATAGGTAAAGGGATAGTTCTTGGCTCAAGGAGAAAGCTATTTCTTTGTCAGTGAATGAATCAAAGAAAGGGAGAATAAAGGGGCTGGGAGGGTTGAGTGCCTTTGAGATATAGAATAAGGAAGAGAGGAAGCTCTAGATAGATGGCCCCCATTTTCTCAGTAAAGTAAGAAATGAAATCCTCTTCTGAAAGGGAAGAGAGATGAGGTAGTGTAGAAGGCTTGAGGAAGGAAGAAACAAATACAAAATAGTTGCTGTGAGGAATATGATAGAGAATAAATTAGAGAAGAATGAAAGGTATTCTGAGAAGCAATGAGAGCAGAGTAGCGACTAGATGCCATTAATTTGGAATGGGTCTCATCAGTACTGTGTGACTTCCTCCAGCACACTTCAGGATGAGAGTAGGAGGAAAGAAGACATATTGGGGGTAAGTCAAGAATGAGGTTTGACAAGTATAAGAGGCAATAGTACAAGAAGGAAAGGTATGAGAGAGTTGAGGATGCTGTATAGTTGAACTGGTGAATAAAAGGTCAAAATTAGTGTTATATGTGGCCTATGGGGAACCCTTGAGAAAAGAGGTGCAAATTCTGCCCTTACATGGATCAGGTTCACCTTTGAAGAAGACTGTCTCCAAAGAAAAGAAATAAAGCCTTTCTTAAATTTTGTCGCATTATCTCCACCCTGGAAATCCAGAGAAAATCTCTTAAGTAAAGGTCCTAAGTAAATCACACTCATGCTTGAGTTCTCCTTTATAGGGATTAAGAGCATCCTTTCTTAAAAAAAAAAAAGTACTTACTCTTCAAAGAGGTAGATATCAGGTATAGGACAGCTATTTATTCCCTCAACCACAAAAAGACTCATATATGTACATTAAAAAATACTTAAAATATGAAACACACAAGTATCTCACATTCACCTTTGGCCTGCAATGCCTGTATAACTCACAAATCCAAATCTCCTGACATGTCAGAAAATGGTTTGGGCTTTAACCTTATACTTTGGCAGTTTGTTCTGGCAGTAATACACCTTCCCCAGGAATCAATACAGCTGTAGGAAGAACTGCTATCTAGATCAGGGGTGGGGAACCTGTGGCTTTGAGGCTGCTTCTAGAACAGAACCTCTGTTCTAGACAACCAGGTCTGACTCAGAAAGCCCAAGCTTCTCAAATTTGCCAGGTCACCACCACAGCTAGAAATGTCTGTCTCTCAAGATCAATGTTTGGTCTCCTGGGCTTGTTGGCAGGTGGGAGGGGGCAGGGAGAGGGAAGGACACAAAGCAAAAGAACCAACAAAAAACTGGAGATGCATTTTCTGGCTTGCCTACACAAATATATGTTTTCATTATTGTATGCATATATCTGACAAAGGTGCTTGAATGGATGGGTGGAGGAGGATTGAGGGGAATTCACTTTATCTCCTCTCTGGATGTCTACGGGAAAGCTGATATTGCCTGCAACCCAGTAGAGAGGCTACCTTTAAAGAGATCATCAAAAGCTGTTTCCCTTTAGACAGTAGACAGCCCTTTTCCTAATTCTATCACCAATCCTTTTTGGCACAGTCCCAAATCTTGGGGACATGCAAAGACCAACCAGAAGCCTCTGGTCATGCTAGAGCCAGGGACCAGGGTATGTGTTCTTCTCCCTAGAGCCAAAGTATATATTCCCAGATCCATGAGACACACTCAAATCCAACCCATTCTACAATATAAGGAAGGAAAATGAGGCCATAATAGGTGCGATGGACTGGGAGAGCACTAGATATCATTATAGCAATCAGGACTAGGTTGAGGAATGAGGTGGAAGGCCAAGAAGGAAGCATTAGAAGCTATAGTTTGATAGAAAATTCTCTGATCTCTTGATCATGGAAGTGATGGTGAGATCAAGAGTATTACCACCCCTCTCTGTCTCTGAGGTAGAACAAAAGTATAGATAGTGGAAGCTGCAGACATTGATGAACTGGGAGGTCAGAGAATTTGGTGCACCCTCAGGGTCCATAGAGACACTATTCTGGCTCCTTTTAATGATGGCCCATATGAAGTATGGTTCTTTTCCTTTCCCTTGAGTACCAACTTTGCTCTAACCCCCTCAAGAAAAATATAAGTTATGTTCCCTGATCTTAAGAGACTTGCAGGATACACATACACACACACACGTATGTATATGTATATGCATACACACATATGTATATATGTATGTGTGTATATGGTAACTGGCTGTCATGAAGCTGTCATTCATAGACATATACACCTCATCATTCTCCTTCCCAAAAAAAAGCAGAAAAACTGAGAAAACACCTCATTCAGAGAACTGAAGGAAGACCAAATCTGTTCAGTAGCCTCTCACCTTCTTGCTGCACATTGACCCACATCAGCACTAGGGACCCAGACTCTGATACATCGCCCCTCTCAAACCAGGGCTCAACACAGATTCAGGGCCAGCCAGCTTCCCACCTCACCTCACCTTCACCATCAATCACATTGTCTTTCATACGCCCATACATATTCCCTGCATTTTCTCCTTGACATTTATTTTCTACCTACTTTTCCCACTTTCAGTTACTATGCCACTAAATGCACTGAAATCTTCTCATTCACTCTAGTGTGCTTTAACAATCTGTAGTGACTCAGTCACTCTGACCCTTCCACCACTTCAAGCTACACTCTTCTATCTCGCCTATCTTTTAAAGACAAATTCCCAGGAGAAAAAAAAAAGGAATCATCTACAGTTATTGCTTTCACTTCCTCAGTTCCCATCTACTTTTCAGCCCTTTACAATTTGGCTTTTGACTCCACAGTTCAACTGAAACTTCTTTCCTCTGCCAATGATCTCAGGTTTGCTAAATCTAATGTCTCTTTGTCAGTATTCATCCATAGCACAAACACTACCACTCTCTTCCCACTCCCTCCTTTAACACATTTAAGCATCCAAGATTAATACCAGTTCTAGGACTGCTTCCTGAGGCCCTTTTTTGTTGTTGTTATTCCATCGTATCTGACTCTGTGAACACGTGGACTATGGCATGCCAATACTGCCCCTGAGGTTTTCTTGGCAAAGATATGGGAGTGGTTTGCCATTTCCTTCTCCAGTGGATGTATCAGCAATGCAGTATTCACAATGCCTACAGTAACTATAAATATGCTGATATAGTTATTAATCACAAAATGGAACAGGCTCTCTACATAAGAAATATAGATAGTGCATTCATTTAAATACCAGAAG
>JAQQSU010014969.1:0-11288 GCA_028627135.1 Pseudochirops cupreus
ATATATATATATATATATATATATATATATATATATATATATATATATTCCCTTCAGCTATCCTCATACTGAGAAAAGTCTTATGAGTTACAATTATCATTTTTCCATCTAGGAATGTAAATAGTTCAACTTAATAAGCTCCTTATAATTTGTTTTTCCTGTTTACTGTCTCATGCTTCTCTTGCTTCTTGTATCGGAAAGTTAAAATTTCTGTTCAGCTCAGGTTTTCTCATCAAGAATGCTTGAAAGTCCTCTATTTAATTGAATGACCATATTTTCCCCTTTAGCATTATACTCAGTTTCACTGGGTAGGTTATTCTTGGTTTTAACCCTAGCTCCTTTGACCTCAGGAATATAGTATTCTAAGCCCTTTGATCCTTTAATGTAGAAACTGCTAGGTCTTGTGTTATCCTGATTGTCTTGCCACAATACTCAAATTATTTCTTCCTGATTGCTTGCAGTATTTTCTCCTTGATCTGGGAACTCTGGAATTTGGCTATATTCCTAGGAGTTTTCTTTTTGGGATTTTTTTTCAAGAGGCAATTGGTGAATTCTTTCAATTTCTACTTTGCCCTCTGGTTCTAGAATATCAGGGCAATTTTGCTTGAAATTTTTTGAAAGATGATGTCTAGTCTCTCTTTTTTTTTTGATCATGGCTTTCAGGTAGACCAATCATTTTTAAATGTTCTCTTCTGGATCTATTTTCCAGGTCAGTGGTTTTTCTAATGAGATATTTCACATTGCCTTCTATTTTTTCATTTGTTTGGATCTGGTTTTTAGTATCTTGATTTCTCATAAGGTCATTAGCTTCCAATTGCTCCAATCTAATTTTGAAGGAGTTATTCTCTTCAGTGAGTTTTTGAAATTCCTTTTCCATCTGGCAAATTCAGCTTTTTAAGGTATTCTTCTCCTCACTGGCTTTTTGAGCCTCTTTTGCCATTTGTGTTAGTCTATTTTTTTAAGGTGTTATTTTCTTCAGTAGATTTTTGAGTCTCCTTTAGCAGGCTGTTGCCTTGCTTTTCATGATTTTCTTCCATCATTCTCATTTCTCTTCCCAATTTTTCCTCTACTTCTCTTACTTGATTTTCAAAATCCTTCTTGAGCTCCTCCATAGCCTGTAATCAGTTCATATTTTTCTTGGAAGCTTTTGATGCTGGAGTTCTGACTTCGCTGTCTTCCTCCTGCTCCATGCCTTGATCCTTTTTGTCCCCCCCAAAAGAATCTGCATTTCCTGGGCTTGCTCATCTTGCCAGTCAAATGCTTGACTTTTGAGCTCTTTGCCACAGTAGAACTCTGCTTCCAGAATGGAGAGAGGTTTGTCCCAAATCATTGGGGTTTTTGCAGCTGCTGGAACTATTAGTTGGGTGCTCTCTCTACAAACACCACAAGGTCTGGCTCACTGGTCACATACCCCAGGACCACCACCCAAGACTGTGATCCAGGTCCAAGCATGTTAAAGCAAGAGTGATTACCCTCTGAATGGTTGCTTGGTCCTCCTGCAATCTGCAAGCCAGAAGCTCTGGAGGAAACCAGGCAGTGGCAGCTGCACTGCTGTTGTGCCTCTTCAGCTTTTTGCTCAGGGGCGGGGGCTGGACCATGCTCTTGTTCCCCTGTTCCCACAGAGTTCCACACTGACCTTTTACTTTTTTTTTGGTGTTTGTGAGTTGATAAGTGTTGAAAACTGCCACAGCTGCTGGTTATTTTCTCTCCTGATGTCTGCTCTGGGCCTGCCTCTGGTTGGGGCCACCCTGGGGCCATGGAACCATGTGGCTCACATGGAGCTATGCTCAGCTCCCAGACTGGTGTGATAGATCCTTCCTGCTGGCTTGTTGGGCTTCTTTCAGTGGGAGCTTTGTTTATCTTTTTCTCTTTGTGGGTTCTGTAGCTCTAAAGTTTGTTTAGAGTTTTTTTTTTACATGTATTAGAAATGATTGAAGTTTGTGTTTCTACTCCACCATCTTGGCTTTACCCCCTAACCTTTACTTTTAGCCATAGTTATGAAAGATATCTAAAAGCATTTTGCTCTTTTTTCACTCTAACTTTTAATATTTTAGAAAACTCTTCATTTGGAACTTGAAAAGCAATGTAGTACAATGGCAAGTGTGTGAGATTTGGAGTCAAATAGCTTTAGTCTGAATGCTTTGCTTTGCAACTTGCTACCTAAGTGAACAGGGGGAAATTGGTGTTCATACAACCATAGAATTGGAGAGGTGAAATGGACTTTAGCATTCTTCTAGTCCGACCCATATGTCACACACACACACACACACACACACACAATATTTATATAGAACTTTCTTTTTAATATACACACATCCGCAATTAAGAACAAAGAAATGGAAACAAAATAAATGGCTGAACACACTGAATATAAAAGGTTAGGGTTACTAAATATAAAGTACTAGAATCTAAAGGAATGTTATTGCTCTATAAGTCAATAGTCAGACAGTCAAAAGCATTTATAAAACACCAAGTACAACAAACACTATGGTAAGCAAATGAATTTAATGAATACAGAGGGGAAAGGATGGGTTTTATGTATCAGTACAAGGTGAAGTAAAGTCAGGAAAATAATATACACAATGTATACAACAATATAAGAGGAAATAAAGTCAACAACAAAACAATCAAAATGGAATGCTGTGAAATTGTATTTGACCAAACTTAACCTCAAAGAAGGGATATGAGCAGTCCCCTTCCCCTCTTCTTTGCAGAAGCAAGATGATTGTGGATAGAAAATACTGAATATAATGTAAGGTGTTTTCAATGTATTAGATAGTTTTCTAATCTTCTTTTCTTCATTTTTTAATTCTTTGTTACAAAGGATGACATAACTCCTTGGAAGAGGCAAGGAGAAATGTGGCTAATACAAAAACAAAATATAATCTTTTTTTTTTAAAGAGTAGATGGCTTGGGGGCAGAACCAAGATGGCAGAGTAAAGGTAGGGATTTTCCTGAGTTCTCCCCCAACCTCTCCAAATAATATTAAATAATGGGCCTAAACTATTTCTAGAGTTGCAGAACCCACATGAAGATAGAATGAAACAATTTTCCAGCCCAAGACAGCTTAGAAAATTGGCAGTAAAGATCTGTTGCACCAGGGTGAGAGAGGAACACCAATAGAGTCTTGGCCCCAGCAAACCAGGAGCCATCCTTGGGGGCCATTGCATCAGTGGCAGCATTTTTGGTTTCCAGACATCTCAGCCCACAGATGGTTAGGGTATCTAACAATAGGTCAGTAGAAGATTTATAGGGGTTACTTTTTTGGTACCAAGGGCAGGACTCTATAGCATTGCCTATACTTAGGTCTGGGTCAAAGTCTTGGGACTTAGTCATAGTATGAAGAGGAGCACTAGCCACATCAGAGCTTGCAGCTTCAGGGGAGCAGAGACCCTGGTCATAGTTCCAGGATTGAAAAGAATGTTTGTGGCTACTCACAAAACAGTGTAGAGCACAGGAAAATAGTAAACACACCTCTCCCTAGATCATAACACATTGGAAGAGCCAAAAACTTACAGATCTCCAGAATTATCTCTGAAAACAGCTGCACAAAAAAACTTCAGTCTTGGGACTGTGTCTCCTCCACTTGGGAAGCAGAGCCCCATTTTAGCATAGAGTTAAAAAGTTAAGAAACAGGCTGGAAAATAAGCAAACAGAAAAAAAAACATTCTCACCATAGAAAGTTACTATGGTGACAAGGAATATCAACATGTATCCAGAAGAAGATAAGAAAGTCAAAATTCCTGTATCCAAAGCCTTTAAGAAAAATATGAATTGGTCTCAGACCAGGGGATACTCAAAAAAGGTTTTAAAAATTAAGTAAGACAGGTATAGGAAAAATTGGGAAGATAAATGAGAGTGATGCAAGAAAATTATGATAAAAGAGCCAACAACTTGGTAAAAGAGGCACAAAAATACTGAAGAAAATAAAACCTCAAAAAAACCAGAATAGATCAAATGGTAAAAGAAACACAAAAATCCAGTGAAGAGAGGAATGCCTTGTAAAGCAGAATTAGCTAAATGGAAAAAAAGGTACAAAAACTCACTGAAGAAAATAACTCCTTAAAAGTTAGAATTAGATAAGTACAAGCTTATTACTTTATGAAACATCAAGAAACAAAAAAAAAGGAAATTGAAAGAATGAAAAAAAAAATAGAAGACAATGTGAAATATCTCATTGGAAAAACAATTGACCTGGAAAATATATCCAGGAAAGATAATTTAAGAATTGCTTGACTACCTGAAAGTCATGATCAACAAAATAACCTAGATATCATCTTTCAAGAAATTATCAAGGAAAACTGCCCTGATATCTTAGATCCGGAGGGTAAAATAGAAATAGAAAGAGTCTACTGATAACCTCATGAGAAAAATCCCAAAGTGAAAACTCCTGGGCATATTATAACCAAATTTCAGACTTCCCAGATCAAGGAGAAAATACTCCAAGCGGCCAAAAAGAAACACTTCAATATCATGGAGTCACAGTCAGGATAACACAAAATTTAACAACTTCTATATTAAAGGATCAGAGGGCTTGGAATATGATGTTCTGTAAGACAAAGAAGGTAGCATTACAACTAAGAATCGCCCATCCAGGAAAACTGAGTATAATCCTTCAGGGGGAAATATGGACATTTGAAGAAATAGAGGACTTTCAAACATTCTTGATGGAAAGATGAGATCTGAATAGAAAATTTGACTTTCAAATATGAGACACAAAATAAGCATTAAAAGGTAAACAGAAAAGAAGAATCTTAAGGGATTTGATAAGGTTAAACTGCTTATATTCCTACATGGGAAAATGATATTTATAATTCCTAAAACCTTTCTCATTATTATAGCAGTTAGAAGGAGTATATGTAGATAGAAATAAGAAGCATGAATTGAATGTGATGCACGATTATTATTATTATTCTTTTGCTTTTTTTTTAAGGGGGGGAAGGTATGGCAATTGGGGTTAAGTGACTTGCCCAAGGTCACAAGGCTAGTTTTTTGTGTTAAGTGTCTGAAGCTGGCTTTGAACTCAGGTCCTCCTGGCACCAGGGCTGGCATTTTATTAACTGCACCACTTAGCCTCTCTGTGATGCATGATTATTAAAAAAAAAATTAAGAGATGAGAAAGAAGAATGCACTAGGAGAAGGAGAAAGGGACAGGTATAATGAGATAAATTATCTGATATAAGAGAGGCCTGAAAGAGATTTTACAGTGGAGGGGAAAATGGAGGAGGTGGGAAGAGGACCACATTAACCTTATTGTCATTGGAACAATATATACACTTATTTGGGTGTGCAAATCTATCTTACCATACAGAAAAGTAGGAAGGGAAAGGGCTAAGAGAAGTGAGAGGAGCTGATGGAAGGTAGGGAAGTTTGGGGGAGATAAAATTCAGAAGCAAAAGACTTTTGAGAATGGATAGGGTAAAAGGCTAGATAGAGTAGGATAAATGGTAAAAACTGGATGGAGGAAAATACATAGTAGGTAATCATTACTGTGAAAAACATTTTTTTACAGTGATTTTCTCTGATAAAGACTTCATTTCCAAATATATAGAAAACTGAGTGAAATTTATAGAAATAAGAGGCATTTCTCAATTGATAAATGGTCAAAAGACATGAACAGGCAGATTTCAGACAAAGTAATCAAAGTTATCTACAATCATATGGAAAAAAATGATTTAAATCACTATTGGTGAGAGAAATGTGAAGTAAAACCACTCGGAACTAGCACCTCACACCTGTCAGGTTGACTAATATGACAGAAAAGGAAAATAACAAATGTTGAAAGAGATCTGGGCAAATTAAAACACTAATGTACTATTTTTGAAATTCTGGAGAGCAATTTGGAACTATATCCAAAGGACTATAAAACCATGTATATCTTTGACCAAGCAATACCACTACAATACCACTACTAGGTCTACGTCCCAAAGAGGTAAAAAACAAAAAGGAAAAATGCCTATGTATATAAAAAATATTTAGAGCACTCTTTCAATGGTGGCAAATACTTGGAAATTGATGGGATGTTCATCAATTGGGGAATGGCCGGAGAAGTTGTTGTGTATGTAATTGTGATGCAATACTTTTGTACTTTAAGAAATGATGAGTGGGATGCTCTCAGAAAAACATGGAAAAATTTATATGAACTGATGCAAAGTGAAATGAGCAGAACCAGAAGAACATTGTACACAATAACATCAATATTGTATGATAATCTACTATAATTAACTTAGCTATTGTCAGCAACACAATGATCTAGGACAATTCTGTAGGACTTATTATAAAAGATGTTGTCCATCTTCAGAGAAAGAAGTGGTAGAGCCTGAATGCAGATCAAAGATACTTTTTCTTTCTTTTCTTAATTTTTTCTTGCTTTTTTGTTTATGTTTTCTTTCACAGAATGGCTTATGTAGAAATGTGTTTTGCATGACTACACATGTATAACCTATGTCAAATTGCTTGCCTTCTCAATGAGGGGAGAATGGGAGGGAGAGAGAGAATTTGGAACTTAAAATTTAAAAAAAAGAATGTTAAAATTACTTCTACATGTAACTGGCAAAAACAAAATATTAAATAAGAAAAGGGAAGAAAGAGTAAGCAACTTCTACTTACTATGATTTAAAAGTCACTGATAAATAACCCCCTTTCCTTCACAAATTTACCAATGACATGATGATGCTAACATTTCACAATTAGAAGTTGGTTGTTATTCTTTTTCTGTTTTCGCTTGAGGTAATATTTCTTATGCAAATATCCCTTGATTGTAAATCATTTGTTGTTCATAACAGTTCAGGTGTTCTTATAAGTAATTCTTATGAAAATAGCTACAGCAAAACACAATCATGTAGGAAAAGAGGAAGAACCATTCTCTGAATGTCTAGGGCTCAGAACCTCTATTCCAGCTAATGATGTGGGCATGGGGACTTTAATGTTTTCTGAAAATCATTAATGGCTAAATATGTGATAACCTGACATCAAAAATGAGTTTTCTTGATGAACACTGGTGCCTGAATTCTTTGAATGTTTTTCTTCCATAATCGGGATACATCAGACCAGCAGCATTCTTCTAATACTGGTTTTCATGGGCAGGAAGCACATTTGGATGCCTAACCAAACCTCTCAGGACAATGTAGTGTACACTTTGATAATCAAGGACAAACCTAAACTTCCAAAGGTAGTATGAAAGCTTCCACAAGCCATGAGAAATATATTCAATTCAATAGAAAGTTATTAAGTGTCTACTGTGTGTAGGCACTGTGCTAAGCACACAGTAACAATGAGGGGCATAAGGAACGTAAGTTGAGCCATGAAGGAAACTTGGGATTCTAAGACTTACAGGTAAGAAGGGAGTGTATTACAGGTAATGGAGACTGTGCAAAAAGCATGGAGGGAGGGGATGGAGAGTTAAGTTTGGAAAATCAATTAAGCTCTTTTATTGTAATTATAATTATACATGAAAAGGAGTAAAATAAGTGTAGCACTGACAACATTAGCTCCCAATGAGCAGCAGATCTTGGTTGTATTTTTTCTGCCTTATACTTTTTTTCATATTGTTAGGTACCAAAGAAGAAATTGTTATGTTATAGAACTAGGCCCCACTATAGTGAAGGGCAGCTGTCCAGGTTCTGATAATTCTTGACCTGTGGCAGAACTTTCAAAAAGACAAGGCAGAGCTTTATGTGTCTCTCAGAGTCTCTCCCTTGAGGGATTTTCTCCCTCTCTTTCCTCAGGTTTGCACCTACAGTATACACTTGTCAGATGCCCACTGTTTCAGACTGATCAGTAGTAAGATAAAGAGATGATGTCAAGAATACATCCGGCCCCATGGGCAACCAGGTAACCCAGGGGTAGCCTATGGATGTATAGAACTGTGAGTTCACCAGGTTGTCAGACAGAAATTTGAGAAAGAACTCAATCTCTGGGGAGGGAGGAGCATTTTGAAAACCACTGGTGGTGATGCAACTTCTTTTCTTATGATCATGAAACTAATAATACTAAGTTTTCTTTTTTTCAAATTATTTATTTACATCTAATTCACAACATTCAGTTCCATGATCCCTTGAGTTTCAAATTTTTTCCCCTTCCCTCTTCTTCCCCCTTCCCCATCATGGCAGCATGCAATCAAATATAGGATCTACAAATACCTTCACATTAAACATTGGTCAAGTTGTAAAGATAAATTATAACCAATGAAGTGAACAATGAGAAAGAAGGGACAAAATAAAAAAAAAAACACAAGAGAGAGCAAGTAATTTGCTTCAATCTGCATTCAGACTCCGCATCTCTTTCTCTGGATGTGGATATCCCTTTCCATCATGAGTCTTTTCGAGTTGTCTTCTAACCTTTCATTGCTGAGAGGAGCCCACTCTATCAAAGTTAGTGATCACACATAGGATGTGAATGTAATTGTGTATAAAGTTCTCCTGGTTTTGCTCTCCTCAGTCAGCATCAGTTTATATGTCTCTCCAGGTTATTGTGAAGTCCATCTGTTACTCATTTCTTATAGCACAATAATATTTCATTACATTCATATACCACAACTTGTTTAGCCATTCCCCAATTGATGGACATCCCTTGATTTCCAATTCTTTGCCACCACAAAAAGAGCTGCTATAAATATTTTTATACATATGGGCCTTTTCCCACTTTTATGATCTCTTTGGGAGACAGCCCTAGAAGTAGTATTGCTGAGTCAAAGGATATGCGCTTGTTTATAGCCCCTTGGGCATAGCTCAAGACTGCTCTCCAGAATGGTTGAATCAGTTCACAACTCCACCAACAATGCATTAGTGTTCCCGTTTTTCCACATCCTCTCCAGCATTTATCATTTTCCTGTTTTGTCACCTTAGCCAATCTGGCTGGTGAGATGTGGTACCTCAAAGTTGTTTTGATTTGCATTTCTCAAATCAATAGTGATTTAGAGTATTTTTTCATATGCTTACAAATGTCTTTAGTTTCTGCCTCTGAAAATTGCCTCTTCATATCCTTTGCCCATTTATCAATTGGGGAATGATTTGTATTCTTATAGATTTTACTTAATTCCCTGTACCTTTTAGAAATGAGGCCTTTATCAGAGACACTGCTTGTAAAAATTCTTTCCCAATTTCCCACTTCTCTCTTAATCTTGGTTACATTGGCTTTGTTTGTACAAAACTTTTCAATTTAATGTAATCCAAATTATCCATTTTGCATTTCTTAATGCTCTCTAGCTCTTATTTGGTCATAAAATCTTCCCTTCTCTATAAATCTGACAGGTAAACTATTCCTTGCTTTCCCAGATTGCTTACAGCATCAGCCTTTATACCTACATCATGCAACCATTTAGATTTTATTTTGGTATATGGTGCAAGATATTTGTCTATGCCCAGTTTCTGTCATACTACTTTCCAGTTTTCCCAGCAGTTTTTGTCAGTGAGCTCTTTTCCCAAAAGCTGGTATCTTTGGGTTTATCAAACAGTAGATTACTATATTCATTGATTGTTGTGTCTCCTGTTCCTAATCTATTCCACTGACTCACTACTCTCATCCTATACTTAACTGATTATGTTATTCTATCCTTGAACCAAAACCAATGACAATAAAGTTCATATAATGTTCATCTCCCTCCCTTCATTCCCTCTACTATAGTATGTTTTTATTTCTCTGCATGTGGCATAATTTACCCTTTTCTGCCTCCTCCTTTCCTTTTCACCCATTACAATTCCTTTGCACCCCTTAATAAGGTTTTTATCATCAAATTAGTTCATTTATACCCACATCCTCTATCTATGTATATCCCTTTAAAATGTTGTGATAATTACACAATTCTCAATATTGATAGGTATCAGATTCCCATATAGGTATGTAAACAGTTTGCTCTTATTGAATCACGTGTTACGTGAGTGTGTGTGTGTGTGTGTTTGTGAATGTGCATGTGCATGTGTGTGTGTGTGTGTGTGTGTGTGTGTGTTTTCCTTGTTTACTTTTTTATGTCTTTGTTGAGTTTCGTATTTGGAGATCAGATTTTCCATTGACCTCTGACTTTTTCATCAGGAAGATCTGGAAGTCCATTATTTCATTAAATGACCATCTCCTTGTCTGAAAGATTATGCTTAGCCTTGTTGCATAGTTGATCCTTGATTGCAGTCCAAGCTCTTTTGCCTTATGAAATATCATATTTTAATTCCTCCAGTCTTTTAATGCAAAAACTTCTAGGTCCTGTGCGATCCTGACTTTAGTTCCGTGATATTTGAATTTTTTTTTTCTGGCTGCTTGCAGTATTTTCTCCTTGAAATGATAATTGTGGAATTTGGCTACAATATTTCTTGGCGTTTTCAATCTGGGATCTCATTCAGGAGGTGTCCAGTGAATTCTTTTGATAACTATTTTACCTTCTGGTAGTAGGACCTCAGAGAAGTTTTCTTTCTTTTTTTTTAAACTTTTGTTTATTTATTTATTTATTTTTGGTTTACATCATTGATTTCCACAAGATTTTGAATTACGAATTTTCTCCTCATCTTTCCCCTACCCACCACCCCATTACAGCGATTCCACTGTATACCCGCTCCCCCAATCTGCTCTCTTCTATATCCTCCCCCATCACCCCTCTGACTTTCTGGTAGGGTAAGATGGATCTCCCTATCCCAGTGCCTGTATATCTTATTTCACAATTGCATGTAAATTATATATATATTTACATATTTGTTTATCATTTGATTTTAGAACTTTAAATTCTAGATTCTTTCCATTCCTCTTTTGACACCCTCCCCAAATGGAAAGTCAGGTAATTCAAGACAGGCCATACATGCATAGTTACGCAGAACATCTCCACAATGAACATATTATTTAACACTGACTATATTTCCCTATTTCCTATCCCACCCTCCCTTGCTCTATTCTCTACTTTGTCCCTGTACTTTTACTGAAGTGTGTGTTTCTAACATCCCTCCCTGCCACCCTGCCCTCCCCTCCATCCTCCCCCCTCTCATCCTCATCCCCCCTACTCTCCTGTAGGGCAAGATAACCAATTTAGAGTGTATGTCATTCCCTCCCTAAGACAAATTCAGTGAGAGTAAGGGTGACTCATTCCCTTTTGCCTTCCTGTTCTTCCCCTCCATTGTAATTTATCCCTTGACTCTTTTATATGAGATGATTAACCCCATTCTGTCTCTCCCTGTCTCCTCTCATTCTATTCCTCTCCCACCTCTTAATTACACCTTTTAAAATATCATCACTTCCTATTCAATTGAGGTCTTCTGTCTACATACCCATAAATACCTGTGCTCACATATGTATTCATATACATATATATT
>JAQQSU010001497.1:0-14978 GCA_028627135.1 Pseudochirops cupreus
TGGTATTTAAATGAATGCACTATCTATATTTCTTATGTAGAGAGCCTGTTCCATTTTGTGATTAATAACTATATCAGCATATTTATAGTTACTGTAGGCATTGTGAATACTGCATTGCTGATACAGAGTGATACATTAAAATGAAGTTTTAACCCTTAGACTCCTCTTTTAACTTCATGAATCAGAGGACAAATGAAGGAAGAAATCAGCAAAGAGTTATCACAGCCCTATTCACAGAAAGAGAAACATGTCTATGATGTGCCTAAATATAACTGGGTATTTCCATCTCCCTGAGATTACAGAAAAAAGTTAGTAAGACTCTAGTTAAGTACTCTTAATTTATAGTCTGTGTCAGGAAATATCTTACCCAGGACAGCAAAGCTAGTTAAAATCACTGACAAGAATAAAACCCAGGCCTACTGACATTCTGACTAGAGTTCTTTCCATTATACCATAATATCACTCATGCTTTTCATGAGCATGCCCTAAAATAAACTAGACTTCAGAACATGTTTCTGTATTTGTGAGATGGAGATCTCCCAAAAGGCAGTGTCTAGGCCAAAAACCACAAACCAATTCAGTATCTTGGAAATTAGATAAACTACAGAGAGGTTTATGCATGTACTTGAGCCTTCCATAAGTAACTAGCTCTTTGGGGACTTCTAAAGTAAAATATTTCTGAACCAATTGAATAAAACACTATTAAATACTGTCCTTTCCTAAATCATAAATTCTTGAGTTTGGTTGAAAGAAAACTCCCACCTTGAATAACAAAATGTTCTTATATTTCTCTGGGTGGTGAAATGTCCTCCAAAAAATATCTTAGAATACCACCCACACTTTTAAATACACACTATAACCTTTGTAAGGGAATTGCTTAGAAGTATACATGCGGATATACATACACACAAATCATTTTTAATACCCATAATATACTGGAATTAAAATGGTCTCTAAAGACTATGTGCTTGGAATGCATTTGCATTATACTTCATTACAAGAAAGTAGAGAACCAGTCCTATATTCAGTTACTGGGAGTTGGGGAGGTATGACTAGATGTTTTTTGTTTTTTTTTTTTATCACAGGCAAAGTAATAAGCAAGCAACAAACATTTTAAGCAGAATTTGCAATGTTCTAGACACTGTGCTATACAGGCACTGGGATAAAAAGTCAAAATGAAATAATTTCTGCTCTCAAGGAGCTGATATTCAATTGGAGGAGACAATAAATATGTTTGTGCATATAAATATACATGAGGCAGGTTTCAGTGACATCCTGAAGGAAGTCAGGGATACTTCAAGAGAGATGTCAAGAGGAATTGCCTTTGCAATATAGGACATGGCCAGTGAATGAAGGCAAGGAGATAGGAGATAAGAGTGTTGTGTCTGAAAAACAGAAGAAAGAAGGTCTGTTTAGCTGGACCATAGAGTACAGAAAAGGGGAAAATATATAATGAGGCCAAAAGCTTAGAGTCAAGTTGCAAAGGGCTCTCAAAGCCAAAGGAGTTTATATTTGATTCTAGAGGCAACAGAAAGCTGCTCAGGTTGCCTGAATAGAAAAGCAATGCAATAATTACTTACCTGTGTAGAACAAGACTAACGTAACAGAGGAAACTTAAAATAGAAAGACCAATGAGACCACTGCTACAGTCCAGGAAAGAGGTAATAAGTCCCTAAACCAAGGCAGTGATTGTGTGAATTGAGAGGAGATGTATTCAGAGGTACTGTATAAATAAAAATGGCAAAATTGGCAACCAGTTGGATGTACGGTATGAAGAAGAAAGACAAATAAGGAGAATGCTCAGGTTATGAGCAGGGAAGACCAGAAGAATGGTAGTACACTCAATAGAAATAGAGAGTTTCAGCAGCGGGAAGGGGAAAGGAAGATAATATCTGTTTTAAACATGTTGAGTATGAGATTTCTTCTAAACATCCAGTTTTAAATGCCCAATGGACAACTGGTGATGTGGTAGTAAAGGTCAGGAGAAAAACTAGTTAACTACATACAACGATATATGCTCTGATTTAATTTACATCTTCTCCTCTGTAGTAATTCAACTAGAAAGTTCTTCATTTATTGTATATTTGGGATGTTTTCTTATTAACTATTAATTAACTATTAACTTTGTGTAACCTTAAGTCATTGGGGTGAGTTATTTGACATGAAATTTTGGGTGTTATGCTATTAGAGATAAAAGAAAACTTACAAAATTATAAAATAATTGTGCTTAATAAAATTTTTACTTACTAGAGTACAAAATCTGTTAAGTATACTGATCACAAAATGCACAAAACTAGTACTCACTAACTCCAGACATCAGATTTTAAACTCAAAAAGAACCCAAGAAAAATAGTTCCTCTTATTTAAGGGAAACTGTACATGTGTGAGTGTCCCAAACCTCCTTTAGGGCAGCCAAATTAGACATTCAGAGCACCCTGATTCCTTACACTCAAGAATACTTTGCCATAAGCAAAAATGTCTGAAAACCATTAACCTAAATTACAGGTTCATAAACCTTGGAAGAGAACTTAGAAATAATCTAGTCTAATGCCTTCATTTTTAAGATGATAAAGCATTCTACAGGAACCATTTCCTGATTACCTCTTAATACTAGTGCCTTCCCTCTGTTGATTTTTCCAATTTATCTTGCATATAACCTGTTTGCCAGTTGTTTTCTCTATTTCTGTACTTGATTGTGAACCCCTTGGGGGCAAGGACTGTCTTTTCTTTTCTTTTGTATAATGCCTCTTCCATTCTAGGTGCTTAATATATGTTTATTGACTATCTGACTGACTGAGAGAGGAAGTGGTTTGCTAAAAGTCACAGAGGTCCATGGTAAGCACAACCACACACAGAATGTGGTCAATGCAAATGACAACCACAAAGAAATGAATTTCAGTCCTGATGACTAAAAAATGGGGGGGAAAATGAAGACAGTAACATCCATGAGAGCAGGGATTAGGTTATATAATTTTTTTGTATTCCTCATACCATTTTGCAGAGTGATTGTTGTTCCGTAATTCAGTCACATCCAACTCTTTGTGACCCTGCAGACCATTGGGTTTTCTTGGAAAAGATACTGGAGTGGTTTGCCCTTTCCTTCTCCAGTGGATTAAGGTGAACCGAGATTAAATGACTTGCAAAGGGTCATACATAGTGTTTGAAGCCAGATTTGAACTCAAGTCTAATTCTCAGGTCCAGTACTCTGTCCAGTAAGCTATCTAGCTGCCCCACACACAGTGGTGGGCATATAGTATAAGCTCAGTATTTATCAAATTGAATTGAAAATATACTATTAGACAAGCAAAACTAATATACTCAAAATTGCAAGGAAAGCTTTTTTAAAGGAAACTGTGAGAAAAAATTACATAATTTTTCTCTGATAAAGACTTCATTTCTCAAATATATAAGGAACTGAGCCAAATTTATAAAAATAAGAGCTATTCCCCTATTGATAAATGGTCAAAAGATATGAATTGGCAGTTTTCAGAAAGTTTCCAATAATCACATGAAAAAAATGCTCTAAATCACTATTGGTTAGAGAAATACAACTTAAAACAAGTCTGAGAAACTACTTCATGTCTATCAGATTGACTAATACAGCAAGAAAAGGAAAATGACAAATGCTTGATGGGAAGTGATAAAAATGGGATACTAATACATTGTTAGTGGAGTTGTGAACTGGTCTAACCATTCTAGAGAACAATTTCAAACTACCCCCCATAGGGCTAAAAAACTGTGCATACATTTTGACCTAGGAAACCACTACTAGGGATGCATCCCACAGAGATAAAAGAAAAGGGAAAAGGACATTTATACAAAAATATTTATGGAAACTCTTTTTGAGGTAGCAAAATATAAATTGAAATTGAGGGAAAGAATATCCATCAGTTGGGGAATGACTAAACAAATCATGGTATATGATTGCAATGAAATACTAACATGATGTAACCAAGGGAGATAGTTTCAGAAAAACTTGGGAAGACTTATATGAACTGGTGCAAAGTGAAGTGAAGAAAACCAGGAGAATACTGTATACAGTAATAGCAATTATTGTAAGGACAATCAACTGTGAAAGACTTAGCTACTCTGATTAAGACAGTGATCCAAGACAATTCCAAAGGACCCATGATGAAAAATGCTATTCACCTCCAGAGAGAGAACTGATAAAATTCTGAGTTTAGACTGAAGCATATTTTAATGTTTTTTATTTCTCTTGGAGTTTTTTGGTGTGCTTTCTTTTGCAACATGTCTACTATAGAAAAATGGTTTGCATTACTTCATATGTATAACTGATATCATGTTGCTTGCCTTAAAGTGTGAAAAGGAGGGAGAGAATTTGAAACTCACATTTTTTTAAAATTAATGTTAAAAAATTATAAATGTAATTGGGAAATAATTAAATAAATAGAAACACATTTTAAAAAATATAATATCAGTGTTACCTTGAAATACAGAGAATAATTTTCTATCTACTATATACCTGAGTGGCATTATGGCACTGTAGAAAGAGGGCTAGATCCAGGATCAGAAAGTTGTGGGTACAAATCCTACCTTCAACTGCATGATATTGAACAAGTCACAACCTTTCTGAGACAGTTTCATTCTTTGTAAAATGGATATAATAACCCTCACAGGGTTGTTGTAAAGATCAGATGAGTCAATGTATATAAAGTACTTTATCAAGTTTAAAGTAATATATATAAATGTTGGATATTATTATTATATCTAATTCTGGGTTTTCAAGGTACCATAAATGTGAGAGAATGCATGCAGAAAAGTTTGCAGGATCATATTTTTTTCCATTTCTTAATTTAAAATTTTAAAAATTTAATTAATTTTTTAAACTAACATTTTGAGTTCCAAATTCTCTCCCTCCCTCCCGACTCATATTTTTAAAACTAACTGTAACTTCAGATGGAGTAAAAAAAAGTATCAATATTTCAATATTACAAGAATCTATTTTGGCATCAGTACAGGAATACCCATTACCAATACATATCGTAAGCAAGTGGTCTTTCAAGAACTGCAGTTGACAAAATCATCACCCTGAAGATGAAGTCATGTAAACAACTAGTGGGGATAAAGGATAAAAATAGAATAAAGAATCATCCCCAAAATTCTGAAGGTAAATATTAATCATCAATAATAGGTTACAGAGAAATAGGCAATTGAGATTTTTGATGATTCCTACTAATGATGAAGAAAAAACTTAATGAAGTACTCAGGTTTTACTTTTAATGTGAACACACTGGCAGACTGATAATCCAACTATTTTGTGTTAGCAACGTCTAATAACAATATCTGAAATATACTAAATAACATACTGAATTAATATATAAAAAGAAACAAACTTTAAGTAACCAAGACTAATAGGGAGAAGGCATTTGTGTAGTAACCTAAGCTGGAAGCCCTCAGTCTGGGCAGAGAAATCAGGCTGCCTCAGAGCCAAGGCCATGAACTACAATAGACTCTGCAAACAGACACCATGTGGCCAGTAGCCAGGTTGAATAAGTATTTAATGTACATCTTTTTAGCTGCAGTTCAAATGCAATGGGGAAATAAGAGCATTCAGAAGTCAATAAAAAAAAATAAAATAACTGGAGCCTCTGAGATGAAATGGAATTTCACAAAATCAAAATACATCTAAATTCTAAATATCACTAATCTAAAATACACATTTAAAATACACAAATTCCCAAGATCCATATATCTGCTTACAGAACAATTCTAATGCATTAAATCAAATTGTACTCAGGTCAGATTGGTGGAAAACTAAATTCTATTTCTGAAGTTAGAGGGTAAGGGAAAGACTTTCCTCCAAAAAAAATATTGATTAACCAAGTCCAAGTCTGACTAGAGAATGAAAATGTTGTTATGCAAAAAAAAAAGACAAAGAAGAAAACAACACAGCTGTATGACACAGAGGAAATGTGGCAAGAGTGGTTAGAATAAGAGAAAAGAGGAATTTGCGTATTTCTGTTGCAATCCCAAGTTGACCACTGTCACATATGTTGGGATAAAGTATGATTCTATGTCTCTGTTCCTCCATGTGTTTACTGGAGTTTTCCTTGTTTGGGTTTGTGTCGACAGGATCAGAGAAAGTTCTGGTTTGCCTTTGTGGTATAGACAACCCTACAATTCTGTAGTGTTTATTTATTTGTTTTAGTTTTTTTTTTTAAAGAATCTAGAATAGCTAATAAAAGTTTTTAAAAGTAATAGCAATGCTTACAGAAACTCAGAGTAATAAGTGCAACATAATTAAGAAAAGAATAGTATCTTTTCTGAGCCACAAAACAAATCCAAAAACATTTGGCTCAAATTAAATGCAACCTTGGCTCTTATAATTGAAAAATTCATTTTAACCAAAATTTGCTCAATCCTAAACAGTCTATATTAATAATAAATTACTGCTGGAAAGCTAAAGAACAAAAACAAAGTTAACAATCAAAGCAAAATTATTTCCTCATAAACTAAATTCCAAAATATTGTAACTTTGTAGCCCTAACTCCTGCGTGTGACTTGGGTAAGCAAATACACAGCTGAGTTTCCTATTATGTTGTTGAATGAGGTTACTATTAGTCAGAATGTATTTCCTAACAGGGGTCCTGGGACTGGAACTGATAGTCTGCATCTAAATGTAGAGCTTTCCAAATGTGGAACCACTTTTAAAACCACAGGGCCTATTGTACCCTCAGACCAGTGTAGAGTTATTAAATCCAATTCTGTGGTCTTAGAGTAGGGGTTCTTAAGATGGGTTCTCAATTTCAGGACATCTGTGAACTTTTTTTTTAAAATGTTGATAATTGTATTTCAATATGGTTTCCTTTGTAATCCTGTGTGTTTTATTTTACGCATTTTAAAATATTATTCTGAGAAGGTTTCTCAGACTGCCAAAGCAGTCCATGATACGCCCCCCCATACACACACACACACACACACACACACACACACACACACACACACACACACACGCACAAACTCACACACAAGGTTAAGAGCATCTGATTTGTAAATTTAAGGAAAATCCAATAAATCTCACCCAAAATTTCACAGCTAAATTCTGATCAACTTACCTCAACTTCTACCTTTGTGAAAAGCTGGCAAAAAGTAAGCATGCAAAGCTGAATGCTGGAGGAGGGGAAAAGAGA
The DNA here is from genome assembly GCA_028627135.1 of Pseudochirops cupreus. Classification (NCBI taxonomy): domain Eukaryota; kingdom Metazoa; phylum Chordata; class Mammalia; order Diprotodontia; family Pseudocheiridae; genus Pseudochirops; species Pseudochirops cupreus. The sequence continues at coordinate 7,152 of JAQQSU010001497.1, forward strand.
CAATGCCATCTTTATACAAGAACACAGAAATTATTGAATGCTATGCATTATTCTTTGTATTTCCTGAGCATCAGACAACATAAAATTTTACTTTCAGAGATGTCCTTTTTCTACTGATAATGCTCCATAATAATTTGCTACAGGTTTGAAATTTATCATTTTTGTTATGCAAAAGTTAAAACTGAGATATTTGTGGTCTGCCAACTAAGCAGACTAAATATCAAATTTGAAATCTTTCCAACAAAGACCTATTTAAGACTTCACTTTAAGGTCTATCAGATAACAAGAGTCCTAAACATGACCCTAAGTTTCTCATATTTTCTAATGGATATCAGGAATCATTTGTCCTTCTCCTTTAAAGTAGAAGTATCTTTATCATATCATACAGCATCAGCCAGCATTCTGAGTTCTAAGCTTTATTTTAAAACAAAATTAAGACTTTCATTAAAACTGGTTAGAATCTTTCAAAGACTGGTTCTGAAATGGGAGATTTCTGGCAGATTTCTTAACTCCTTAAAGATGATATTTTTTACTTTTTAAAAAGTGTTTTCACAAAAGCATTCATCTTTACATCTTTTAAAAATATATGCTCTATGGTTGAGCTTAAGCATTCTGAACTACAGTGGGCTAAGTCAGCTAGAAGTCCACATTAAGGCCAGCACTGATATGAAGATCATCAAGGACCAGCAGTCCACCATGCTGCCTAAAGTGAACTGACCCAGGTCAGAAATGGTGCAAGACCAAACTTCTGAGTTCATCAGTAATGAGATCAGCCCATGAGGGGACACTTCTAGACTGGGTGAGACAAGAAGACCAGAGTATGCATGTATGTATGTGCATGAATGGGTACATATATACACATGCATGAACATATACATATATGTATATGCATATATATGATTCATTTATGGGGTGCAATGTAGTGTAATAGATGTTTATTCAAAACAACAAAGAACAAGTTGATGTTTTTAAAAATTAGACATATTTTTGGAGCTGAAAAATTACTCCGAATAATCAAGGATATTTTTCTAAGATGGAAGTCAAAAGAAGAAAGCTAGGAAATAAGAGGTTTACCACTTCCATATCTAATTATATGAAAAGCAGTGTGGCAAAATGGATAGAGAGCTAGACATGGAGCTAGGAAGGTATGTGTTCAAGTGCTGCCTCTGACATGGATTGACTGTGTGGCCTTGGGTAAAGCTTTAACCTCTCAGTGTCAGAGGCAACTCTTTAAGACTAAAAGTCGCAGAGAAGGTACCAATCTCAACCTGAATTGGAAAGGGAGTTTGCTTATCTGAGTATTCCCAGTACTGATGAAATCATAAGTCTGGTCCTCGTCCTGCTACCTCATTATAAATTGTTAATTTAACCATCCTTTTCTCACAATTTCCAGCTAAAACTGCTAGCAATGAAATATACTGAATTCTTCCTTGTTGATGAAAGAAAGCAGTGGCATAGAGAATTCCAAAATTATTCTAATCGGATACTAAAGTTAGCATTTATGCTTGTATTTTAATATGTTGCTTTGAGAATTCAAAACCTGGAAATTGCTATTTCCTGTTAATAGTTTAAAAAGGAGAGTCTCAAGAAGTAATAACTCTTCACAAGGTACACTACCATACACTCCAGTTTTCTGAAGATTTCTGGCATGATTTTACCTCCTTTTTTTATAATTCTCCTTTTCTGCAATATTTAGCAAATACTCAAATGATAATATATTAAAAGATGTGGAGTAGGTAACCAAATATTTCTTCCTAAGAAGTCAAAGGTAAAATGGATTCAGTCAAAGATTCAACTTTTAAGCTAAGTTGTCTTTGAGTCTATTCCTTTTTTGCACTTGCCCCCTTGCTAAATTAGAACATGAATGAAATGAGCAGAAATATGTTATAATTATTAAAGCCAAACATGATTGAAATATAAGCAGAATACTATAATAAACATCTATGCTACTCTATGGTATGATTACTTTTTTTTTTGGGGGGGGGGGGAATGAGGGTATTGGTTTTTAATATTAGAACAGGGAATTCCTGGTAAAGAAACCTCCTATAATAAATCAGAATAGCAACTATTATCCTCAGAGAGTTAACTGTAGTACTGAGAGGACAAATGACTAAACGATTTGCCCAGGACCACAAAGATAGTGTGTGTCTGGGGCTAATATCTGTACCCAGGTCTTCCTGACCGTGAGGACAGCTCTCTATCCACTATAACACAATGTTTTTTTCTAAACAGTCTGTATATTCTACAACAGTCTTAATTTTGAGGAAAAAAAATATGTATTTTTAACTAGATCATGTAAAGGGATTATATTTGTATAAGAACACATATGCAAATTTTTTATTTGAAAAATATGATTACTATACATCTATGGGTACCACCTGGGTATCCTATAACTTGCTGATCTTATGGTTGGTCAGTTGTTTCAGTTGCATCTGACTCTTTGTGACCCCATCTGGAGTTTTCTTGGCAAAGATACTAGAGTAGTTTTCCATTTTCTTCTCCAGCTCATTTTACAGATGAGGAAACAGAGGCAAACAAGGTTAAGTGATTTACCCAGAGACACACAACTAATAAGTGTCTGAGGCCACATTTGAACTCAAGTCTTCTGAAATGCAGGCCTGGAGCTCTACCCACTACACCAACCACCTGTTCTTTACTGATTTTAGGGGAATATATAAGAAAATGGAGAAAATGCATATCATAGCAAATAGAAGTTATGACTGAATGGATGGTGAAACATTTGGCACTATTGAACTAGATGACAATGTGCAGGAATATTTTATTGTTGAAGGAAATACAAATTATTTTTTCCTCAACTATTTCTAGACTATTCAGTCACTAATACACTCTATCATCATGTAGAGAAAATCATTTAAGCTAAACACATACTCACACAGGGAACAAAATAGGCCACACTGAACATGTACCATGAAGAAATCATTGAAATACAACTATTTCTTCAGTAGCTTCCTGTCACCAAACATCAAACTGACTCAGACTTCAATAATGGTGAATTAAACATAAGAATTCTTTGTGAAAGAGACAGAACATTGACAGAATATTTTAAATTGCTATTTCATAATCAATTTAATAAAAGTGAAAACAATTTCAGCTTTTCTTACATGCTTCTTAAAAACTGTTGATGTTCAACATTTTTAAACAATGTTCATTTGAAAACAAAACCGAAATTTGGCATCTTCAGATAGCCAACACAAATTTAGATTCACTACACCAAGTACTGATAATACTGTACTGGGCCAATAATTTTGAAGCAAGTTGTCACTGTCTTAGCCTGCATTGAAGAGTAAATTCAAAACTGAGGCATTATCAAAACACAGTAATCATGATTAAGCATCAAGCAATGGAAAAACCTGAAACTGAAATATTTTCATGTAAAACTAAACATGCTACAAATTGAACTAAGAGACTATTTCTTTGGAAATGACAAAAATCTTCAAAGATCATCATGATACTATGCATAATCTGTGTTTGGCATATTAGAACACAACGATTTATCTGATTTGCAATGTTACTTTCTGCCAAGACTTGCCATTCACTTATCAGTTAAAAGATCCCAAGTCTCTGACATGAAACCTTTACAAGAAATGGCAAGAACAGCTTTGTGAATTAAAAGATCTATTTTCTCTTCACTAATGGTAGATGTATCCTAATCTAAACATATTAGTGGTAAAATACACAACTTACAATGTATACCCCTGCCATGTCCAGGTCACCGTATCCTAAAACAAAAACAATATTCAGAATGTTATTGGAGATTGAGGTGGGAGAGGGAGACTAAATTATGTGTAACTAAATGCTTTACTGTATTGTTTAAGAATATTCAAATTTACAAGTGAATTTAATAAGTCAGTGATTTTCATAAGGGGTATCATCTGCTTCTATATGGAAATAAATTATACCAAAAATTCTTTGACATTTATGTTCACAAATGTTTGGCTTTTATTTGAAGGGAACAAATAGGTGATTTTAGAGGTAATTGGACAAATTATTGGAGATTAGACAAATTCATGTTGAAATTAAAAATTAAATTAGAAAAAAATCTCAAAAAAGGTAACATTGAGAGAAAATGCCAAGGAGGAATGTAGAGTAAAAGTATGTGAAAATATCAAGATAGCAGTGTAGAAGCAGGAAAACTCCATGAGCTCCCCTCATAACCACTTCAAATACCTATAAAATATGACTCTAAACAAACTTTAGAGCTACAGAACCCACAAAATGACAGAGAGAAACAATTCTCTTGCTGAAGGCAGACAGGCAGGCAAAGAGGAAGGGTCCATCATAGAGTGCTGGTAGCCAAGCTCAGCCCTGCATAAGCACTGAGCCTACAGTTTTAGCTCTAGGGTGGCGCCAGTCAGCCACAGCTGGAGGGATTGCAGGAGAGTGGATCACCAGCAGCTGTAGTGGTTTCCAGAATTATCAACCCATAATTGCCAAAGACAATGTAAAAGGTCAGTGTGGACTTTGGGAACAGGGGTACCTAGAGTACAGTCCGGCCTCTGCCTCCAGAAGGAAGAAGCAGCTCAAGTGCAGCAGCCATGCAGCTGCATCCATGAGGCTGCTTCAGACCTCTTGGCCTGTAGATCATCCATGGACCAAGTGACCATTCTGAGGGGTAATCACTCTTGCTTTAACCTGCTTGGATCTAGAGCACCATCTTAAGTGGAGGTCCTGGGGTGTGTGACCAGGTGCCAGAGCCTGTGGAGGCTTCAGAAAGGGCACCCAACTAATAGCTCCAATAGCTGCAAAAACCCCAGTGATTTCAGACAAAGCTCTGCTCTCTGCAAGCAGAGTTCTACTGTGGCAAAAACCTCAAAAGTCAAGCAATTGACTGCAACATGAGCAAGCAAAGGAAGCAAAGCAAACACAGCAATATAACTTTAGATTCCCTTTTTGGGGACAAAGAGGATCAAGGCATGGAGTGGCAGGAAGACAACACAGTCAGAACTCCTGCACCAAAAGCTTCCAAGAAAAACATGAACGAGTTACAGGCCATAGAGGACGTAAAGAAGAATTTTAAAAACCAAATAAGAGAAGTGGAGGAAAAATTGGGAAGAGAAATGAGAATGATGCAAAAAAATCATTAAAAGCAAGTCAACAACCTGACTGAAGTAAACAACACCTTAAAAAATAGACTACCTCAAATGGCAAAAGAGACTCAAAAAGCCAATGAGGAGAAGAATGCCTTAAAAAGCCAAATTTGCCAGATGGAAAAAGAATCTCAAAAGCTCACTGAAGAGAATAATTCCTTGAGAATTAGATTGGAGCAAATGGAAGTTAATGACTTTATGAGAAATCAAGATACTATTGAATAGATCCAAACAAATGAAAAAATATAAGGCAATGTGAAATACCTCCTTGAAAAAAACCACTGACCTGGAAAATAGATCCAGGAGAGATAATATAAAAATTATTGGACTACCTGAAAACCATGATCAAAAAAAGAACCTAGAAATCATCTTTCAAGAAATTCTCAGGGAAAACTGTGTGATGTTTTAGAACCAGAGGGCAAAATAGAGGTTGAAAGAATTCACCAATTGCCTCTTGAAAAAGATCCCCAAAAGAAAACTCCTAGGAATATTATAGCCAGGTTCTGGAGTTCCCAGATAAAGGAGAAAATATGACGAACAGCCAAGAAGAAACAATTTGAATACTGTGGAAACAAAACCAGGATAACACAGGATCTGGAAGCTTCTACACTGAGGCATCAAAGAGCTTGGAATATGATATTCTGGAGGTCAAAGGATCTGGGATTAAAACCAAGAATCACCTACACTCAGTAAAACTGAGTGTAATGTTTTGGGGGAAAATATGGTCATTAATGAAATAGAGGACTTTCAAGTTTTCTTGATGAAAAAACCAGAGTTGAATAGAAAATGTAATATTCAAATACAAGAAGCAAGAGAAGCATGAGAAGGTAAGCAGGAAAAAGAAATCATAAGGAATCAAAGTTGAACTATTTATATTTCTACATGGAAAAATTATAACTGGGGGGCAGGGCCAAGATGGTGGCATAGAAACAGGAAAACTACGTAGCTCCCCCCATAACTACCTCAAATACCTATAAAATATGACTCTAAACAAATTTTAGAGCTCCAGAACCCACAAAAGTAAAACAAAGCTCCCACTGAAGGCAGCCTGGCAAGTGGGACAGGAAGAGCTCTTCACAGCCTGCTGGGAGCTGAAACCAGCCTGGCCTGAAACCGCGGCTTGGCCCTGGGGTGGTCAGGACAAGCACAGAGAGAGCTTTCAGGAGATTGGATCACTGGCAGCTGTGGCAGATTCCAGAATTATCAACACATAAGAAGCAAGGACAAAGTGAAAGGTCAGTGGAACTTGGCTAAATTTGGGGGAGAAAAGTGGGTCCTGCCTCCAGGGCAAGAAAGCAGCAGATACCACAAACCTGCAGCCACCTCCACATGACTGTTTTCAGAGCTCCCAGCCTGTAGACTGCTGGGGGGCCAACTGACCATTCAGAAGCTAATTGCTCTTGCCTTAAGCTGCCTGGATTGGGATTGTGGTCTTGGGTGGTGATCCTGAGGTGCGTTTTCAGCAAGCCAAAGCTGGTAGGGGTGGCGGAGGCCTCCTAATACCTCTGGCAGCTGTGAAAACCTCAGCAATTTGGGACAAAGCTCTCCTCTCTGCAAGGAGAGTTCCACAGAACTAAAAAAGTCAAGTAATTGACAGTAACATGAGCAGGCAAAGGAAGCAAAGTAAGAACAGCAATCCAACTTTAGATTCCTTTTCTGGGGACAAAATGTATCAAAGCATGGAATGGGAGGAAGACAACACAGTCAGAACTCCTGCACCGAAAGCTTCCAAGAAAAATGTAGACTGGTTACAAGCCATAGAGGAGCTTAAGAAGGATTTTGAAAACCAAATAAAGTGGAGGAAAAATTGAGGAGAGAAATGAGAATGATGCAAGAAAATCATGAAAAGAGAGTCAACAACCTGACTAAAGAAAACAACACCTTAAAAAATAGACTAACTCAAATGGCAAAAGAGTTCTGAGGAGAAGAATGACTTAAAAAGTCAAATTTGTCAGATGGAAAAAGAATCTCAAAAGCTTTCTGAAGAGAATAATTCCTTCAGAATTAGAGTGGAGCAAATGACTCAAAGAGAAATCAAGATACTATTATTAAACAGATCCAAACAAATGAAAAAATAGAAGGCAATGTGAAATATTTCATTGAAAAAAACAGTGACCTGGAAAATAGATGCAGGAGAAAGAATTTAAAAATTATTGGACTGCCTAAAAGTCATGGTCAAAGAACCTAGAAATCATCCTTCAAGCAATTTTCAAGGAAAATTGCCTTGATATTTTAGAACCAGAGGGCAAAATAGAACTTGAAAGAATTCACCCATCACCTCTTCAAAAAGATCCCAAACAGAAAACTCCTAAAAATGTTATAGCCAGGTTCCAGAGTTTCCAGATCAAGAAGAAAATATTACAAGCTGCCAAGAAGAAACATTTTGAATACTGTGGAAACACAATTAAGATAACACAGGATCGGGGCAGAGCCAAGATGGCGGCGTAGCAGCAGCAACATATCGCAGCTCTCACATAGCCACCCCAAAATACCCATAAAATAGGACTCTAAACCAATCCTGGAACTCCAAAACGCACACAAAGATACTTCCCACTAAAGTCAGCTCGGCTACGAGGAACCATATCAGCACTGCGAACGGAAATCAGCCTGGCCTGAAGTCGCGGCTGTGCCCCGGGGGCGGCTGGATGGGAGGAGCTCAGGGGCCTCTCAGGTGAGCAGATTAGCAGCAGCTGCGAGTGGCAATTGTGAAAGGGGGAGA
>JAQQSU010014970.1:0-11288 GCA_028627135.1 Pseudochirops cupreus
CTGACTTTAGTGGGAAGTATCTTTGTGTGCGTTTTGGAGTTCCAGGATTGGTTTAGAGTCCTATTTTATGGGTATTTTGGGGTGGCTATGTGAGAGCTGCGCTATGTTGCTGCTTCTACGCCGCCATCTTGGCTCCGCCCCAGATCTCTTTGCTTTTCAAGACTTTCTAGTGACATTTTATTGTTGTTTATCTCATTGCTTTCATTCTAATTCAGTGGAATTTATATAACAATATCCTCTTTTATTCTTTTATGTTTAATATTCTTCAGACTATTGTATAGGTTGAACAATGACTGCTTTAGTAATTGAATTTTGTATGTAAGCTCATCTTCTATAGATTCACTGAATGCATCTTCATGCCAATTCTTATAACAGACAGGGTACAAGGAATGATATGTATTTCATCTTGTTTCTACATGGTTTTGACTTTTTACTTTAGGTCTCCGTATTCTGAAAGGTTTTTATTCCATCTAGTTTAGAAGTTAGAAGTTATTTGCTATTGCAACATCTGATAAAAAAGTGATTATTAAATTTTTATGGATCACATGAGGACATACAGAATCTTCATGGGCAAAACCCAACAACACCCTACTACTACATTCCCTTACAAATGGAGTGGAATAGTATCATAATAGAAGAAATTATAAAGGAGATGATTTCAGAGAAACCTGGGAAGACTTAGATGAACTGGTGCAGAGTGAGGTGAGGAACAAGAGAATAAAATATGTAGTAAAAACAACATTATAAAGATGAAGATTTTCGAAAGACTTAACTCTGATCAACCATGATTCCAGAGGATTGATAATCTACCTCCTGAGAGAGAGGAAATCAGTTAATAGACAGAATGTTCATTTTTGGTCATGTCCAGGATGGGAATCTATTTTGCTTGACTGTACATATTTGTTATAAAGGTTTTTTTGGTTATTTTTTCTAGTGAGGGAAGAAAAAACAAATGTTTTATGATAATTAAATGTTTTAAAAGTTAAAAAAAGGTTTTTATGCTTCTCTTATGTAGATAAATATGGACAACAGTATTGTCTGTGATGTACATGTAGTTTATTTGTTGAATTGTCGAGGATATTTTGAGATCTTTCTAGTAGAGGCATTTTTCATTTGTTAATGTATTAAAAATAGAAAACTTGACGTATAATTCTGGACTTTATTTCATGTCTTCATACATACGTGATAGAGTAGGCACTACATTTTTGCAACCTGAGGTGATGTGTTGTGCGGTCTCTGCTGTTCACTTCCCCGATCTGCATTGATCAGTAAGTCCTGGTTCCTCATGATTCAAAGAATTTGAGAGTAGGAAGGGATGTAGTCCATCACATATGTGAAAGAATGCCCACACCAGATAAATGTGGTCTTTCTGTAATGTCTTTCGCTGGACCCTTTTCCAGATCAAACCCTCTAACTATAGATGACCCTCAGAGTTCTGTCCTAAGTCGTCTTCTCTTCTCCCTCTGTGCTACTGTGGTTTCTGATCTCATCAATTCTCATGGATTTAATGCTACATTGACGATTCTCCAATCTTCCTAACCTGCCTTAGCCTCTCTGCTGACGTCAGTCTTGTATCTCCACCTCCCTTCCAGACATCTCTAATTGGATGTCCAGTAGACATCCTAAACTCAACATGTCCAATACAGAATTCATTTTCTATTCCTTTAAACTTCCCCTATTCCTGCCTTCTCTGTTACTATAGAGGACAACACCATTCCTCCCAGTCCCTCAGGTTCACAACCTAGGAGTCATCTAGTACTCCTCGCTATCTCTCACCCTCCATATCTAAGTTGCCGAGGCCTGTCAGTTTCACCTCTGTAACATCTCTTGAATATGCCACCTTCTCTCCTGTCACCATTCTAGTTTGGGCCTCATCACTTCACCCATTTGTGGATCTGCCTGCCTCAAGTCTCTTCCCACTGCAACCCATCCTTCATTCAGCTACTAAAGTGATTTTCTTGAAGTATAAGACTGATCCTGTCACCTCCATACTTAATAAACTGTAGTGGCTCTGTATTGCTTCTAGGAACAAATTCAAAATTCTGTTTGATTTTCAAAACCCTTCATAACCTAGTCCATTCATATCTTTCCAGTCTTCTTAACACCTTACTCCCCAACATGTATTCCTCAATCCAGTGACATTTGCCTCCTGGCCTTTCCATGAACAAAACACTTCTTCATCTCTTGGCCCTGGGCATTTTCTCTATCTCCCATATCTGGAACACTGTCCTTTCTGACTGCCTTTAAGTCCTAACTAAAATCCTGCCTTCTATATGAAACTGTCCAGTGCCTTGCCTCAGTTATTTCTTGTATATAGTTTGTTTTATATCTGTTTGTTTGCATGTTGTCTTCGCCATAAAATGTTAAGGTCTTTAGTGGTAGGGATTGTCTTTCACCTCTTTTTGTAACCCCTGTACCTACCACAGTGCCTGGGTAGGAGCCCAGTAACCTATGACTTATCATTGCGTGATTGTAAAATATTGCTAAATAGTACTAATCATTATCTAGTCATGAGGAAAAACAATCTTTTTTTTTCCCTTAAAAATTCCTAAATAACCTATACAGCAACACTTCCACAACAGTATACAACCTTGAAGAACTGAGCCCAGGTAAATTTTTTATAATCACACAGGCACAGTGTATGTGCCCTTAAAATTGGAAGTGATAAAGGTATTGTGGGGACATTTCCATTTTATATTCTTCAATCTCTTTTTGTTCCTTTGCTGAATTTTAATAATCTAGGCCATTTCCAAACAAATGAGTTGATTTAGCCAAAAAAAAAAAAGATATCTCAATAGCACTCCGTCCCAGCAGTACTAGTAACAGGAATCCATTTACTTTGTGTTGCGTATCTGAGGAAAGTATCTTGACATACTTAAGCTACTCTCTTTTTTTAAAAAGTGCTTTTGTTAGGGAAATAGCTATCTTGGGCACTATTGTACAGTTGAATAGTCTGCAAGAGGAAGAGAAATGATTACCATTTATGACTTCACTTACAAAAATGTGGTTCTGGCTCAGTTTAGGATTTTCAGCTTGCCAAAGTCATTGTGGTCCTGAGCCAAGGCAACAGCTCAGTGATGTGTTTTTCATGTTCATCTGGAACAATAGTTTGTACTTCAAACAAGTTATTCACTGATCTTTTTATTATTCTCAGCTATAAAATCTACAAGCTGGAATGAAAAGGAAAAAGGGTACAAAATAGTAAATAATTGTAAATTTGCAGGATTTTTAAATTAAAAATTACAGAATGCTGAGCGAGCAAGTTCATTATGATACTTCATTAAGAATTGACATATTCAGTTCCCTTTTTAACGATTGTTCTTTAGTTTATCTACTATGAATTTATTTAGTGGGAGAAATTTTAACTAGATAATTAAGGGTCAAGGCACACTATCGACAAGACTGTGAAATCAGTGTTACATAAATAAAATAAATAAATTGGCAGCTATGTTATTAAAATTTCTCAAGACTGAGACTTTACACGTTTCACTAACTGTATTTTTGCTGAAAGAATGAACCCTCCAACCATTTATAGATAATTAGTATATTTTAAAATTTCTGTTATATCAGCTCAAGTCAGCAACATTATATAGCTACATACAAAGAGCACTGGGGTATGAAGAAAAAAGTCAAATAATTTCTGTCCTAAAGGAGTTGATTCTCTATTGAGAATGTGCACAACTAAGCAAGTAGATACGAAGTTAAGCAAGAGACTACCAATAACAGAAGGATCAAAAAGGGAAGGATTTTAAGTGGCAGAGGCAAGACAGAAGGACATTCCATTCATGGGGGACCACTTGTACCAAGGTATGGAGTCAGAAGATAAAATTTTCTCTGCTGGAAACAGCTAACCTAGCAGGTCAGTTTGGAATGTAAAGTGCACAAGGGGAATAATGTGAGATAAGAATGGGAGGAGTCAGCTTTAGGAGCCCCTTAAATATCTAGCAAATGATTTTGGATTTTATCCCAGAAGAACCAAAAGGTTTTTTTGGAGAGTGGAAAGAGTCCGGTAAAACAAGCTAGTAATATAGGACAAGCAATAAAAGAGATAATTTTTTAAAAAGGAACTATATGTTTTAGATTCATCAGATTCAGTTTCACTGCTCAGTGCCTTCAGACATTTAAGTTCAGTCAGTCAAGTATTTATTAAGCACCTCTACACGCCAGGCATTGGGGATACATGTAGATTTTGGGAGAAACACAAAGACAAATAAGATGAAGCCCTTACCCCGTAGGCAGGGGAAGATAAGATGGATACAGACACAATTAAATAATGCAGGTTACAATATACATTCCTAAGAGAAGTATAAAATTCTGCAGAAGATCAGATGAAGTAGAAACTGTTTGTTTCTAGAGAGAAAGGCTTTTAGGCAGAGGTTTCATGGGCAGTATAGGCTTCTTTAAGGGATGATTAATAACACACTTTGGCTGGGTTGTGAAGTATGTGAGAGAGTTCTGTGAGACAGCTGGAAAAGGTAGGTTGGAATTGGTCTGGGAAAAGCACTGAATGATGGGATAAGGATGTTATTCAAGTCTTAATCCTCTCCCCTTCCATGTCCTCAGAGAGCTTGGCCCCTCTTGTTTTTCTCATCTTCATTCTTTGCTTATCTACTGGCTCCTTTCCGCCGTCCTACAAATATGCCCAAATATCCCATCCTCGAAAACAAGAAAAAACCCTTTACCCATTCTCTCAAAATGTCTTAACTCCTTTGTAGCTAAATTTGTTGTCTTCCTTTCTTTCCTCCCCACTTACTTCTTAGCCCTTTCTAATCTGGCTTTTATCCCACTCTTCCACCAGAGTTACTTTTTACAAGGTTGCCATTGGTACCTTAAATGCCTAGTGCAGTGACCTTTTTCTCAGTTCCTATGGAATTTGATTTTTCTATAGATTTGAAACCCCCACCTCCTCCTGTGAATATTTTTATATTGCCTTATATGATATTGTTCAGTATTGGTGTTTAGCCCACCTGTTTTCACATTCCTCAGTTTCATTCCCTGGCTCATCTCTCGTAATATTAGATTGTAAGTCCCTTGAGGGCAGGCCCTCTTTCTTTTTTCTTGTATTTGTAATCTCAGTGCTTGGCACATAGAAAGTACTTATTAAATGCTTTTGACCAATTATCTCCTGTCCCTTAAACAGGAGTGCCCCACAAAGCTCTTGCCTTAGTCCACTCCTCCCTTCCTCCTACTACACCATTTTATCATTTCTGGTAGGCTCAATTATCATCTCTTTACGTTAGACTACAAATCTATATTATTATATGTAACTCTAATCTCTACTGAACTCCAGCCCCACATTGCCTGCAGTTTGCTGGACATCTCTCACCCAGATATCATAACAGCACCTCAGACTCAACATATCCAAAGGAGAGCTTATTTCCACAAACATCCGTTCCTTCACTCCACACCTCTCAGTCTTTAACAATAGATCAGTCCTATCAATTTTACTTATACAATCTCTTTTGAGTCTGACCTCTCTTTATTCACACAACCATCACCTCAGGTTAGGTTTTCATCAACTCTTACCATAGGTAACATAACCTCTTGATTGATCTCTGTCATTCTGTTCTTTCCTCTCTTCAGTCTGTACTCCATAAAGATACCACATTGATATTCCTAAAACAAAAATCAAAACACTTCTGTGCCTTCCCGTTGTTTCTAAGAGAAAATATAAACTCTTCAGCTAGGCATTTAAAGACTTTGACAAACATTTCCCCACCTTCTTTTCTGAACTGTAGTGGGCCATATTATGTCTCATTACCTAGTCTTCCTTCCAAACTGGCCTGCTTGCTATTCTCTGATCTAGGTAGTCTTCTCCCTCCTCAGTGCCTTTGTGCAAGACTTCCCCCATGACTGAAATATACTCTTCTCACCTATGTTTCTTAGAATCCTGCTTGTCTCTTGGTCCCATGATGATACCATGTCTAATATAAAACTTTTTCTGGACACTGCCCTACCCCGCCTGCCAAGTGGCTAGTGTTCTTTCTCCTAGAGGCAGTTCAACTATGCAATGAATAAGAGCATAAGGGCTGGAGTCAGGGAGACTTTAAATATGATGAAAGACACTTACTCTCTGTGTGACCTTGAGCAAGTTAGTTAATCTCAGTTTTCTCACCTGTAAAATGGCTATAATTATAGCAGCTGCCTCCTAGGGTTATTGTGAGGATCAAATGAGATCATTGTAAAGGGCTTGGCACAGTGCTTGATACATGGTGCTTCTTCCCTTCTCCAATCCTCACACCCCTTCCCCCAACCACCGCTCCTCTGTATTTCCTAATCTGTGTTATCCCAGGAGAATATAAATGCCTAGTAGGCAGAAACTGTTTCATTTTTCTTCTGATATTCCCAGTACTTAAGAGAGTGTTTTGCATACTATTAATACTCAGTAAATATTTCGTACATTGAATTGAATACCCCTACTTATAATCTAGTAGGGAAAATAAGACAAATAGCAGAAGAACCAATAAATAATATAGGTAGAATATCAGAGCCAGGTGAGTGAAATAACTAAAAATTGTTTTTCAGAAAGTGGGAGGAAATGAGGAAATACAAATGTGAAGTTGGTCTTTTTGATCAGTGTTGAACTGATCTTTCATTCCTGAAAAGAAAGCTCTTAGAGTTTATAGTGATGACAAGGTCAGATCTGCGGTCATTAAGGAAGGCTCCACAGAAGATAGTAGTGTTTGAGCCAGTCCTTGAGCTGGCTTGAAGGATGAGCAGCCCTGACTAGGTGGAGAAAATAGCCAGGTCACTGTAGTCAGAACATTTTATGACCCACTGTTAGGAACACTAAGCTGCTAGGGCTTTTGCCTTTTTATGCAAACTTTAAACAAGGATTTGAAATAAGAACTTCAATTCCAAATGAGTTTCTTCAAGTCTGCTTTTAAAGTGTTGACAGTTTGGTATCCTCATGGTATTTTGTGCAACTTCTTTCATCATTCCCTAAAACACTAAGATAATTTGCTATACATCTACTGTATTATATCTTTGCATTTAATTCAAGAGAACTTGTGCCCTGATGTTTCCTGAAATCAAATTTCAGATAAAATCTATCTTGACAAGTTCCCTTTGGATGAGGGTGATATAATAAAGGTACTCAGCTTCAAAGTCAAGGGAAGAAGAAAAGAGGAATCATTCCATTAATCAAGGAATCCAGTGGCTCCTTTATTGAAAACCACTATTCTTATGGGGATGCTAAGAAGTGTTCATAGCAAGATTAGCATCATGGTTCAACTAAGCCATTGCTCAGGTGATTAGTATGGCAAAATGATGAGTTTGTTGTTGTCATCTTACCAAGGACTCTCAAATGCAGAGGGAATGGGACACAAGAAGTCCTGAGGACTGAACTAAAAATATTAAATTTTAGTCATTTCCTTTGTTTGGGAAATCAGATTGGAGCAAGATGGGAAGAAAATGGTCAAAATCCTGAGAAAGTATCTAACCAAGAATATGAACCAGGTAGCCAAGCAAAGGTCCTAGAATAAGTGGAATTTAACAGACCAGCAGAGTCCATGGAGGGTTCAATTGACAGGGAAGCATTTTACTCAAGCACTATTATGAACTCTTTTCTTTTAAAACCTATTCTTATTAGAGATTGCCAAGAAACATCAATAGCAAATTACTGGTCCCCATTTTCCAGTATTTTAATTAAAACAGATAACGTGTTATTTTAACCTGCTTTTAATCTTCCCTTTCCCTCTGCAGTTCAGAATACTGGGTGGAATGCTGAATTTGGAGTCAATACCAATACTAGTTTTAATTCTGCCTCTTAACTTTTATCACCTGTGTGATCCAACTCTGAATTTCTACTAGCTGTTCACCATGGCTAGAATGTTCTTCTTCTTCATCTGTATTTCCTAGCTTCTTTCAAGTCCCCACTAAAAACCTACTGACTACAAGAAACCTTTCCTGATCCCTTTTAATGTTAGCGCCTTCCCTCTCTTGATTATATCCAATTTATATATATGACTTGTACATAGTTATTTGCATGTTGTCTTCCTCATTAGACTGCGAGATCCTTGAGAAAAGGCTTTCTCTCTGTCTCTGTCTGTCACTGCCTTTGTCTCTCTTCCCCCTCCCCCTGCTTTCTCTTTACATTCAATGTTTGTTGGTGGTGGTAGTGGTTGTCCTTCATTCTAGAAGAGCACCAAAATGACATCACTATGTTAGACTCAAGTTATAGTGTGTCCAACTGTTGCTGATCAGACCAGATCAGAGCTCTACCTCTACCACAGGTCAGGCACAACTAGTCCATACAAACATTTGGGATAGATTCTCTAAATTTGTGTGTCATCTCCTGTTTCTTTTGAGCTGCTGCTCTTTTTGAGCTCCTCATAGAGCATAGCATCTTCTCTGATGAGGGAACACCATGCTGGATGGTCCTGTGCCAGTGTCTCCCATGTCCTATAATCAGTTCCAAAGTTCTTAAGAGAAACCTTTAGAGTGTCTTTGTATTGCTTTTCCTTACCACCATGTGAACACTGTCCCTGTGTGAGTTCTCCATAAAATAGTCTCATTGGCAAGCGTACATTTGGCTTTCAAACAACATGGCCAGCCCATCAGAGTTTCACTCTCGGTAGCAGAGTTTGAGTACTTGGCGGTTTTGTTTGAGAAAGGACCTCAGTGGCCTTCCAGGTGATCTTCAGAATCTTCCTAAGACAATTCAAATGTAAATGATTCAGTTTCCTGGCATGGCACTAGTATACTGTCCAGGTTTCACAATGACTCTGTAGACCTTCAGTTTGGTTGTCAGTCTAATACCTCTTCTCTCCTACACTTTCCTTTGGAGCATCCCAAACACTGAGCTAGTTCTGATAATGCATATACCACCTTCATTATCTGTGTGTACATCCCTAGAAAATATGCTGCCAAGGTAAATGAACTTACGCACAACATTCAAAACTTCTCCATTTGGTGTAACCAATGGTTCCATGTATGGATGGTGTGGACCTGACTCATGAAGCACCTATGTTTTCTTGGTATTAATTGTCAGACCAAAATTAGCACAAACAGCAGAGAATCAAGCCATACTGTGTTGCATCTTCACCGAGGGAGGGATTGACTTCAACCTGAGGGAAACAGTCAGTGACTTCAGCATTAATTGATGACAGTCTGTAGAGAACACTATGTAAATGTTCAGCCCATCTCTCTAGGATTGTGTCTTTTATCACTAATCAACGTGGATGTGGATCTATCAGCACTGAATAGAAGAGATGCTTCATAGGTCTTTGGCCCGTAAATAGCCTTCAGGGCAACCTAAAAATGCTTTGGATTTTTACTATCAACATAAAACTGAATTTCATCTGCCTTCTTACCAAGAATCCTGTGTGTTTCTAAGCTTTCCTTGCACTTTATTTTTGATAGAATTAAATGCTGCCTTCTTAGAAATGGAAAAACTATCCTCCTGATGCACTCTGTGGAAATCTTTTTCATTTAGCAGCTTCTTAATTTCCCCATGATTGCCAACTGGTTTGCCGTCAAACCAGTCTTGATGTTTGCCACTGTTCTGATCCAGATGAGCAAATTACAATGCTGTGCATCAAATCTCTGAAATCTACCCACTCCTTTTTTGCCCCATTGTTGTCAATTGTGTGTTGGCTCAACTTTCCCTCCAACTTAGCAACAAACTTCCTGCTCAGAGAAGTGCTCTAATCTGTTGACATTCATTCTTCTGGTAGTCATTTTGCCTTGAGGCCACTGCTTCTATTGAAAAGCTAAATATTTGCTTGGAGAGGATAAGTTACAATTAGTCCAGCGCTCTGCACCACACATTGCCTTTGTTACTCTCATATCCTGTCTGTCTCTTCTTGCGATCACTTAGTCTATTAAATGCAAATGTTTGCTGTGAGGATGCACCCATGAAATTGTATCGCATTAGGTAAATAGAAAATAGTGTTGGTGATCAGTCATGAGTCTTCAGTAATAAAGTAGAAGTCTTTAGTAGTAAGTGACCATTGCTGATGCTGTTTTCAGCTTCATTCCTCCCAAGGACTCTCTGCCATGTCTGGTAGTCTGAGCCTACTCTAGTGTTGCTGTCACCCAGAAATATAGCCTTGCCCTCTTTTGAGTCATTGATGATAAAGGTCTCCAGGTCTTCATAAATTTTTTTTTAACCTCATCAGTGTTTGTCATGATGGAAACATAGGCACTAATGATGGTGGTGTGGTATTTTTCTGCAAGTGGCAATTGCATTGAGTTTTTGCCTTCCAGACTCTTTTGATTGTATCCTATTTATATATCTGACTCGTACATAAATTATTTGCATGTTGTCTTCCTCATTGGACTGTGAGATCTCACACTCTTATTTTAAGCAGTACTAAATCATGTTAATGGTGAGTGCTTTGTAGTACATTTTGAGATCTAGTCCTGTTAGACCTCCTTCCTTTCTAATTTTTTTTTTTTACCTGGACCTGTTCTTTCTCTGTATGAATTCTGTTATTATTTTTTCTGACTATAAAATGTTCTTTTGGGAGATTGTTTTTGTTTTGTTTTTTGATGTATAGTATTGAACAAATAAACTAATTTAGGTAATACTGCCATTTTTATTATATTGGCTTAACTTATCCATCAAGGTTCCTCCAGGTAATTCTTGATAGATATACTCATGCAGACTATACAGCAAGGAGCAAAGTATTTAAAAAAAAATTGGAAAGGTAGATGGAGGAGACTAGGTTATAAAGGCCTTTGAATACCAAACAGGCAGATAGTCTCTGATTATTAAGTGCTCATTTGGGGCAGCTAAATGGTATAGTAGATAGAGTATCCAGCCTAGAGTCAGAAAGACCCATCTCCCTGAGTTCAAATATGATCTCAGACACTTACTAGCTGTGTGACCGTAGGCATGTCACTTTTCCCTATTTGCCTCAGTTTCCTCACCTGTAAAATGAGCTGGAGAAGGAAATGACAAACCATTCCAGTTTCTTTGCCAAGAAAGACCCAAATGGGGTCATGAAGAGTCAGATACGACTAAAACAACTGAACAGCAAATTGACTGACAACATCAGGTGCTAAAGGGCATATTGGAAGCAAGTGTGGGAGAAAGAGAGAGAAATTGTAAACACATACCAAGGAGATAACAGGGATAACAAGTTTGAGGAAAGTAGGATTTGGGTGTAATCAGCTAGAGATTCCTGTTGTCGGTAGGGGACAGGCAGTTCAGAATAGAGAGAATTTTGTTATTGAAAGAATACATGGGGGGGGGGGCGGAGCCAAGATGGCGGCGTAGAAGCAGCAACACATCGCAGCTCTCACGTAGCCACCCCAAAATACCCATAAAATAGGACTCTAAA
>JAQQSU010014971.1:0-11288 GCA_028627135.1 Pseudochirops cupreus
TGTTGTTGTTGCTTATTTTTCCAGCCTTATTTCCTGACTTTGGGTCCTTATTATGGATAGGTTCTCAGTACTTCTGGAGGTAATAGCTAAGCTATGCTTGGTGCTATTCTGTGTTGTCTTGGATTGCTGCTTTCTCAGTGTATTGAGTGTTACGTTATTCCAAAATCTCAAGGAGATCTCAGGCAGAGCACCTACAAGCTGTCAGTGCACCTAAAGTGGCCTGATGTAGGGTGAAGTGTGAGGGCTATGCTCCTCATTTGAACTATGCAGTTCCTTACCTGGCTTTGGGTCTGAATTATGTAAGTATGGGCTTGCTCTTGATTGGAATTCCAGTAAGCTGTTCTTGGACCCCATTGTCATCAGCTATTTGGAAAGCACTGCAGGTTTCCCTTGTGTCTGGGCTTTCTGCCTTTGTTATTATGTTATAGACTTCAGACTGGGATGAGGAGAGTCTTGAGAATATACTCCTTTCCTGGGGACTAAGTCACATAGGTGGTTTATGTTTCCATACTGTTTCCTCACTCAGGATAAAACCCAAGGCCTGGGACCATTCCTTGTCCTAGACCACCAGCCCTAGGCAAAGATCTCCTTTATCCTCACTGGACCTGTGACCCATCTCTGTGATATAAACAATAGTGCTGCCAATTGACACCTCTTCCTACTCCCTGCACAAGGTCAGGATCCTCTTTACTGAATCTGGAACCTCTTCTTGCAACCCTCATGCACAGCTACAATTAGGTCTTCATTTACATTCTGTAACAGAAGGTGCCTTGCAGCTGCCCTGGATAAAAGCATCCCTAGCTTCCATAGACCTCTATGCCTGACTACTTAGCCTTACCTGGGTTTGAAAAATTACTCACTGTGATTTTTTTCCTTGAATTTCCTGATCCTGACTTGATCTGGTGAATTTTCTAGATCTTTGTAACTTAGTTGTGATTAAGAACTCAGTTGTACTCTACTATCTTGGCTGGTGACTCCAAGAGACCAGTTCTTAAGATATCTGAAAAAAAGAAGAGGATAATATATCATTAGGGGAATTATATTATTAACACTTTTGAAAAGCCATTTGAAAAACCACAAATAATTACTGTCACATATTCCTACAATGACATCTTTAAGAACTATATATGTTGAGAAGGCATGGGGCTAGGTCATGAACTGTACCAACTAAGCACACCAATAAGATCACAAATTGCTAGAAACACTAACATGTATTTTTGGTGGTATATGTAGCAGGATGAGAGAGACTGATGTCTAGTGCATATTGGGAGGATTTAGCCCTTCCCACTCTAAGGGAGGGGAAGGAAGAGGAGGAAAAGGAGAAGTCTCCTAGGAAGTTTTGACCTTAGGAAGTGGCCCGAAGGACACAAGAGAGAGAAACTGTCTCCATGTTCTATCTATACTACTTCTTCAGCTGCCATTGATGAGGCTCATGACCTTGAGGGAACTAGAAGAAGAGGGACAATGCCAAGACCAAGAGGAAAAAAAGAAAGAAAGACTTCAGGTCAATGAAGGAACAGCTGCAGAGTAGCTAAAGCTCTCTCATTGTCAAGAGTAAATTTGGGAGAATCCAGACTTTTCTTCCCTTTCACTCTCATACTATGAGAATGCTGATCTGTATCTTCAAAGCACGTCTCTTCAGTTTGTTTTGTTTCTGTTAGCTATTTGTCTTCACTGAGCTGATTTCTCTAGTTTCTCTAAGATCCCTTGGTCTTCCATTTAAGTATTGATTTTGTATGTGTGCCCTTTGGTGTGGGGTGGAATTAAATGCAGTTGAAAAGGGAAAAGTGGGTGAATGAATGGTAAAGCATAAAGGAGAGAAGGGTAGATTTCATACTGATATATGTGTATATGTGTGTATATATATATATATATATATATATATATATATATACACACACATATACACATACACATATAATTTGTGTGTGTATGTATGTAAGTGTATGTGTGTGTGTGTGTGTGTTCACTAGGTATGAAGATAGTTTCTCTGTCTAAAAGTTAGCATCATCTTCTGGAGACTTGAAATGAACAAAAGAGATATTATTGGTTCATATTCTATAATTTCCTTCCTTCCTTCCTTCTTTCCTCTCTATTCCACCCTTCCCCCTCCAAATGATAAAGATAGACAACATGGACCAGGTTGAATCAATCTAGGTACCATTTGAGCTCAAAATGGCACGTACCGAGGAAGGGAAGAGAAATTTAGAATTGTTCTCCTTGGAGGCCATTTGCTTCAGGTATTTTCAAGCTATCTGTTTTGCCTAAGAAGGTTTAGTGAGACCTCTCTCTGAGAGAGGAGCCAGGGACAGATTCAGAAAGAAAAATGTTTCTGGAGAGAGAAGTTGAAGAGGAGTATGGAAGCCAATCAAGAGGGAATAACTGGTTTTGTTTTTTAATAGAAAAGAGTGTTTATATAAAAGAGAATACAATATCTGAACAAAGATTGGGGAAAAAAATCCCAAAACCATGCTGACTGGATCTGCTAAAAGTCTCTGTTACATAATCTCAATTGGGCCCTCACTACTGCATGGTAACACTTTTATACCTCCCTAATTTCACTCACTATGCACTTCCCACAGTAGTTCTTCAAACTTTTCATCCCTTCTCAAATATCTCATGATTCTCCCTTCCCCTACTTTTTCAGCTGAGAGTCTTGCCTCACATTTCAATGAAAAAGTTGAGGCCATTTGATAAGAACTCTCCTCTCCTCCTCATCTCATATCACCTAGATAGTTCTTAACAATATAACTTCTCCTTGCCAAAGCAAACCCCTTTATGTGTACGTGTGATCCTATTCCATTACCTCTTTTCCAGCAGATTTCTCCATTTATCATCCCCACTCTATCACTGATCTTCAATCTTTCTCTTCCATCCTCCCTACTTGTCTCCCCCATTTTCAAAAAGCCCTTGCTTGATCTACCCTTCCCTGTTAGCTGTTGTCCCATATCTCTTTTCTCTTTTGTGGCTGAACTCTTTGAGAAACCTGTCTATTACAGATGCTTGAAGAAATAACTAGTTATACTAAGCATAAGTACCAATTCCATACTGTTGCTAGATTTGTAGGAAAAGTATGAAATCTAGAACAGTGGCTAGCTATACACCTCTTGGATGAAGCCATGGGAACTGGTAAAATTGGACAATCTTTGTCCTCTGTGAGGGTTAGGAAATATGTGCAGGCTGTAGGCGGTTATGTTGAGACACAGGGAGTGTTGAGGCCCTGCAACAAGCTGGGTCACATAGAGTTCAGAGCATTGCTCAAGGTTCTCGCACCCAGGTGTTCCAGATTAGTGTCTCCACACCCTGGGGCCTTCATGCCCTTGTGACTGCACCTCCTCTGTCACAATTTTGTTCAGCCGGGCTCTGTTTTTGTCACGTGTGGTATGTGCATCTGGGAAATATATAAGGCTCAAGCTTTGGGGGTAGTTTTGAAGTCTGTACTAAGATCTTGCTGTAAGGCTTCCCCATGGAGAGACTTCAGTAAACCATCTCTGCTTGCACCCACAAGCCTTGATTCTTTTGTTCTTGAGAATGTGCTGGCGCCTTCTCGATTAGGGTAAGTAACTAGCTGCCCCTGTCATCAGGTTAAGATACCCTAACAGTCCTCTATCTAGACAGCCCAAAGTTCATTGCTCTGGGGTTGCCAGTAGTAGAACTAGATTCCCCAGGACTAAAAATTCACCCCTACTTCAGGCCCTGAAAAACAATTCTATCTTTGACTCTACTGTAAGGTGACTTCCCAGCAAGGGAAGAGGATGCTTAAAAAAAAAAAAAGAACGAACATGAGTATGATATGGAACTTTATTCCCACACATAAAAAGGAATACCAAGCAATGGGGCATTTTAGAATGATTATCATCAGTTGAAAGGATGATATTCAGACCTTGTGGAGATATCTGCAGACAGTTTCTTGTCCAAGGTTGCTTGTTAGCTCTTTCACATTTCACCTCTACTGAATACAGCCTAATCAATGCTTAGTTGGCTCTTTCCTTCTGGTGGTCTCTCTGTGAGCAATTCTTTCCCTCTCAGCCAGTCTTCCTCTTTTGCTGTTGCCAGGGCAACTATGCTAGTAGCCATTATCCTGCTGCTTCCATGCCCTGGAAGATGCCAGCTGCCTTTTGAGATCTCACAAAACCTTGTCCTAAAGACACACATGCAAGGTGATCCCATCCCAGACACAACCTTGCCTAGGTGGCCATGAGCTCACAGCTTCCAGCCAGCTGGAGAGAAACAAACAACTGACCCACTGGAACACAGAGGGTCATATTTATACTTCAAGGCTGATGGGAAGAAGGGGTCTAAGGGGTGGAAGAGGATTACCATGAAATTCTGGCTCAACAGCCAACTAAGAGAATCATGAAAGCAGTAGTCAGAGGATAGTTGCACTTTCTCTAAAGTAGGGGAAGAAAGGACCCCTTCATCATGCACCTCAAATTATGCTCTGAATCATTTTTCTTTCACATGGATTAAGGCTTCTAGGACTTATGCAACCAAACCTAAGGTACCAGAATTCACCTTACTGGCAGCTTCCAAAACTGCAGGCAGAGAAGAAAAGTATGTCTGTATGTCTAGCTAGTAAAATGCAAACCTAATAAGTATTGATAAATGTCACAAATAGGAATGATTCTGGGTCATTTGAGCAACAAGATTGAAAACTAGACATTTTATCTGATCCCTACAACTTCTCCAGTTTCTCCAAGACAGAAATCATGTGCCAAAGATAAAACAGCTTCAACTGTCTCTGTGGTCTAGGACACCCAGAATCCAAAACCAGGTAAAAAAAAATTACCCCAAACTCACAAACTACCTCTCACTGACTGAGTTCACTTGGTACCCTACCCCCACTGGCAGCAAAACTGCACTAGCGGACCCAAGGACCCTCTTACAGCCAAACCTGCCCCTACACTTTTTCTCTCTCTCCCTCCTTCCAGTGCTATGGAGACCCTAGATCCAGGCTGTGGAAATTTGCCAGGGCTGCAATAGCCAGCCAGTAGCCACAATCCCATGACATCAGCATTGCATATCTCTGAACTGATGGTGCAGACAACCTCATAGCACCAGTCCAGTAGCTCTCTGAGCTGGTCCCAGGCAAGAGAACTGAGGAAGAAGGGGCACCAAATGAGCCCCCCTTAGATGGTATTGGAGGCTATGTGGCACTTCATTAAGCAAAAGGGAGAGTACAGAATCAATTTGGGGACAGTTCTTATCATCTAAAAGTCACTTGTGGCTGCGGCTTTGGCTGGTGAACTGCAAATTGCCCAGTGTGGGAGGACGTTGGGACACTGAGATCTAGCCGCCAAGAAAACCATTATGAGAGAGGACAGAGTCGAATGTGAATAGGGGAAATCAAGGGGGTTAGGGATGGGAAGACTGAAATTACTAAAGATCTTAGGAAGAAGAAAATGAAAAGATTTTGAACAAAAACAGATAAATCAACAAGAAAATCACTAACAACAGAAGAAACTATGGTCTCCAGGTCTAGTAAACTAATTCAGGCATCTGATTAAATATTGCAAAATGAAGAGAAAGGACCTAAAACTTCATGAGAAAGAAGATCCTGTGGAATGTGAGGATGACATGAAACCACAGCACATTGTTCCTGAGTGGTTCAAAAGAAAAGTAAGAATTATGAGAGCAGAATTTATAATCTGCATAGCAAAAATAAAGAACAGAATAGAAAAATGGAATCTCCAATGGGAAGTCTCACCAAAGAAATAAAAAAGAGATTGGGGATGCAAATATACAAAAGTGAAGGACAATCTGGAAGAAGAGAAGCAAAAAATAATGTTAAAAGAAAATAAGCTCACTATGCAAGCAAAACAAACACAAGATGCATAGAAACAAGGTAAGGATCGTAGGTCTACCAGGAGAATGAGGCAGGATGAAAAACATTAACAGCATAATTCAGGAAATAAAAGAACTACCCAGAACTTCCGAACAAAGGAAATGAAATTCTAATTGAAAGAATTCACAGGTGACCTCCAGAAGGAAAAAAAAAAACCAACCAAAACCTCAAGGCTGCAAATTCCTAGACACATAGTGGTTAAATTTAACAATTCAATTCAGAAATGACAAATTCTGCAAAGGATCAGGAGAAAGTCCTTCAAATGAAAGGAAATTTGAATAAAGCAAGACTATGTTGCACCTAAAAGAAAAAAAGAGGACAGAATGGAGTCTTCTACAAAATGACTAATATGGAAATGTTTTACATAATTGCACATGTAAGCAATGAGATATAGGTTATACAATGGGGGGGAGGGGAAGAAGGGAAGCAGGGAAGGATGGAATTTGGAACTCAAAACTTTAAATAAAAATGTTTAAAAAAAAAAAAGCACAAGGCCTAAACCAACTTGCATGCTAAGGTATACAGAAACTGGTTAGAGGCAATTACAGAGGCACTATTAGTAATCTCTGTAATGAAAGCCAGAAAGGTGTCATAGAATTGGAGGACAACTATTGCCCAGATTTTCACAAATAGAGGGTGGATATCTGAAAACTATAGGATGGTATAGGTGACTTCTGTTCCTGGGCAAAATTATAGGATGCTTATTGAGGTGAGAGTTTTTGAGCATTTGGAAAAGAAAGCAGTGGTCATCAAGAGCCAATATGGCTTCATAAAAGACTAAGTCAAGCCAGTCTTGCCATTTCTTTTTCTGAAAAGGTAAATAGACTGAAGGAGCAGGATAATGCTTAAATTTCAGTAAAGCATTTGTCGATTTCTCTCATGCTTTGAAAAGGGGAGCAGGGACTTTTTGCTTCACAATGGGGAATTCAAGACCAAGGTTGACAGCACTGCTCCTCCCCACCTCCTTGGAGAGGATCAAAGATTCAAGTAAATCTGCATGGTCTTAACTAGTTGCCAGGAGTATCAGGGAAGTTAAAAGGTCAAAGGAAAAATGGTCTGCTTGTATTTATCTCCAGTCTTAAAAAGACTCAGTGGAGTTTGAACTACATAGAGAATGCACCTTGTACTCTCAGGTGGGAAATGTTGAGTTGTTCCAATTGTCTGATTCTTCATGACCCCCTTTGGAGTTTTCTTGGCAAAGATACTGGAGTGCTTGACCATTTCTTTTTCCAAAGGTGGGAAATACATGAAAGGAGTTTACTCACCCTGACTTAACCTTGGGATAAGAACTGGGGATCTTTCTGTGTTGGTGGTTGTGGTAGTAGATGAGTAGAAAGACCTTCGTAGATATCTAAAATGACTCTTTTGTGTCAACTAGCTATGTGTAGGCCTTTTAATAAAATAACTAAAAATGTGTTGAGACATGTTGACCTAGGGAGATATTACAAAAGAATGTGAAGGAAGAAACTCTCCAGAAGGAAGAAGAATGCAGTGGGAAAATGGCAAAGGGTAGCTTCAGAGACAGAGAGGAAATGTAGAGTGGAGAAAGTGGAGTGTCCACTAGAAGAGGAGTTCTGGGCATTGCCAAAGGAAGTAATTAAAAGTGGGGCTGAGAAATAGCATCCCACTGGGAGAGAGAACCAAGAGAGGCATTCTAGCCATGATGTAACCTTTCTTCAAATAGAAGAATATGTTCTCTAAGGAGTATTCCCTTCTCCACTGGCATGGGAGTCTACAGGATATTATACTGCTGATGATTTGGGGGGTAGGGTGGAGGGTGAGAAATATTCTCCTGTATTTTTCCTTGTTATTTGATTTTTAAAACTATACTTGTGTGATTTCTTGAGTAAAAGTAAAGAATTCCTGTTTCAATGTATGCCAATTGCTATCCAATTTGTAGTCTTAGAGCAGGAATTTAATTTTTTTTTTTTGTCATGGGCCCTTTTGGCCATTTGATAAGCCTTTGAACCCATTCTCACAATAATGCTTTTAAATGCATAAAAGTAACAAACATAAAATATTTCATAAAATAAAAAGAAAACCCAATATATTGAATTACAGTTTTTAAAATAATTTTTAGAAAATTTATGGACTCAGGAAGAGAGTTGCCAGGGATCATGTGAGGTTAATTGGCTTATCCAGGCTGTCATTGCTGTATGTCAGAGGCAGGACTTGAACCCAGTCTCCAGCCTCTGAAGAGGCTGTCTATCCTCTATGCTGCTTCTCTTTTAATCTAATTTGTCATTCTCTCCTAATTTGATGCTTTGCTATTTGGCCTTGTCTATTGGTAGAGAATATACTGTGTGGGAGGCTTGTTTTCATAATTATGACTATACAAAACACCTTACATTGAACCCAATGTAGGTAGGAGCTCCAGAGAGTGGTAGCACAGTATGGTGGAAAGGGAGATGGACTTGGATTCAGAGGACTTAAGTTCAAATGTTGCCTCCACCACTTGCTACCTCTATGTCTTTGGGCAAGTCATGTAAAGTCTTTAGGTCTCAGGTTCCTCGTTCATAGAAATGAGGGGGTTTGACTAGACTATAAAGTCTCTTCCAGCTCTAAATCTATGAACTTATGGGCAGCTGAGGTACATTTATAGAGGCTTGCTTGTGATCCTTATCAAATATTGTATACAAAACACTTTGCAAACCTTAAAGCACTATAAATATTATTATCGTTCCATTTATGGATTGCCTTATTTGTGCTAAAGTGTTGCAAGAACCCATTTAGATTTCTTTAAAAAAAAATTTGGTGTGTGTATGGGAGTTTAGGCTAAATTGATGTGTAAGCTATAAATTGTTTGTACCAGTAGCCCCCTAACAAGCAATTCTATTGATCACGTTATTTGTACTAGAGTAGCATTGAAGTCCTGCACCCCACACCCACTCACCCAAGAGCTGCCCCTCCAGACCATATAAGTCATACAGACCCCTTGATTCAAAGAACTGGTGTACAATTGTGTTTAAGAAATGCTGTTTACTTTGTTGGATCGTTATTGCCAGCCGTGTTTCAGTGTGGCTGTAGACCTTACCTAAACGTCATTGTCACCATGGCTACCAGAATCCTGGAGAACTAGCTGATGTTGATGGGCAGGATTTGACCTTGCCTATGGGCATCATATGACTCCTGTCAAGGACTCTCAGTCAGGCTAGGCAGCACAGTGGATAAAGTACATGGCCTGAAGCCAGGAACACTCATCTTTATGAGTTCAAATCTGACTTCAGACACTTAATAGCTGTGTGACCTGTGGCAAGTCAAACCCTGTTTGCCTCAGTTTCCTCATCTGGTAAAATGAACTGGAAAAGGAAATGGCAAGCCACTCCAGTATCTTTGCCAAAAAAAAGGGAGTCATAAAGAGTTGGACATGACTGAAATGACTCAATACCAAAAACTCTTAGTTTGTAGGTATCTAGTGACTCAGATGATGAAACTATTGAAAGGACTTTATACCATTCAATACTGAACTTTAGTCTTACATTGCCAAAAGCCCGTTGAACATTTTGAACTGATGTCTTATATGCATTTTAAACTCAATAAGCACAGAATAGAACCCATTATCTTTTCTTGAAAACCTCCCTCCCTTTTGAACTTCCTTATTTCTGTCAAGGGCACCACCATCACCCAGGTTCCCAAACTTGGTGTTCTCCTCAACTTCTCACATTCATATATCCAGTTAGTTATCAAATCTTGTAATTTCTCATATATATCCCTTTCTCTCTACTCATACAACCACAGTCCTAGTTCATGCCTACATTCTCACCCCTAGACTATTACAATAGCCTTCTAATTGATCTCTTTAACACCTCCCCCGCTCCCCAGTCCAAGCTCTCCTCCACACAGTTGTCAAGGTGACTTTCCTGAAATGCAAGTCTACCACCTTCCGCACCCCCCACCCATCCAATAGTTCTTTATTACCTCGAGCGTCAAATATAAACTCCTCTGATTGCCACTGGAAGCTCTTCACAGCCTGGCCCTTTCTTATTGTCCTAGTTTTCTTACAGATTACTCCCTCTGCATTAACTTGATATGCATGTTTGAAAAATGATTTTGCTTTGCAAAATTTTGCAATAAAATCAACAGGACTTATGGGAAAATGGAGTTAGGGACACAACACTCAAAAACTTCATCAGAGACACATTAAAAAAAGATAGGAATGTAATTAAAGTGGTAGCCCAGTTTTGTACATATTACAACAAATAGTGAATGCCTCTGAGACTTTGGGTCTGCTGCTCTGTCTGAACCCTGGTTCCCAAAGGATTGGGGGAGTAAAGTCAGTTGGTTACAATCGAGAGGGTAACCTTGGTGGGCTACAACTTTGGCACATAGGTGGCCCATCATCCCCTACCTTCCCCTGGGCCCGGTTGGGGGTGGAGTGCATGGATGCTGACCAGCCCCCTCCTCAGCCCACAGCTCCTACTGCATCATATATAGTCAATAAGTAAGATTTATTGTATAATAAAGACAACACTTTACCTTGAAAAGGACTTGATTTGTTTGTGGAAGGAACTGAGCATCTCAAAGGGGACAGCTTGAGTGTTATTGTGAAGAGGTGCTGTTTTCCGTGTTCCTGCTGTTTTTCAGGGACAAAATCATGCATAAGTCAAGGTGAAATTTATGCTCTGCTCAAATTGTTTCTTAATATATCAATTGCCTTGGATGTTTTCAAAAACAATTGTAATAGCAGAACTGATTGTACTCTCCTGTCCAGCCATACTGTCTCATTTGTTTATATACGCAATTTTCTGTCTTTCACCATACCCTTGCGCTGTCTGGCTCTCTCCTATATCTGGAATGTTCTCTGCCCCCATCTCTGACTCAGAATCCCCATTTTCCTTCACAGCTCAGCTTAAACAGAAGGAGGCTGTTCCAGATTCTTTCCCTGGTAATAGTTACTTTCCCCTTTAAGGCTATATTTCAATCACTCGGTGTGTTTCTCCTATATAACTGTCAGTTGGCTCTCCTCTCTGTTTGGAGGGCTGGAGGTAGAGCATTAAACTCCTCTGAAAGTCCTCCTTTATAGAGGGCTTACAACATTCTAGGTAACTCCATGTGTCTTTAACTCTATAGCCCCCACCTTGCTGGGTACTCTCTGGTGGCCAGCACACACACACACACACACACACACACACACACACACACACACACACACACACACACCCTCTTTTCTACTTGCTTTTGTGTGTTGTCTTCTCTGTTAGAATGTAAGCTCCTTGAGAGCAGGGACTGTCTTTTTTTGTATCCTCAGCTCTTGGTAGAGTGCTTGGCACATAGAAGGTACTTAATGGGGGGGAGGGATAAAAAAGGAAAAAAGAAATTTACATGATAACTTTGTTATATATTTAAAAGGAACAGCAAGTTGTACATAATAGATTTATGGTTTCATGTGCAATCATCTTTTTTATTATACTATGTTATGGAAATGCTTGTTTTGTTCCATAAA
>JAQQSU010014972.1:0-11287 GCA_028627135.1 Pseudochirops cupreus
ATGTGAAATATCTCCTTGAAAAAACCACTGACCCGGAAAACAGATCCAGGAGAGACAACTTAAAAATTATTGGACTACCAGAAAGCCATGATCAAAAACAGAACTTAGAAAGCATCTTTCAAGATAATTTCTTGAAATATGATGTGAAATATGATGCTATCTAGGCTCTTTTTTTTATTATGGCTTTCAGATAGTCCAATAATTTTTGAATTACCAGACCAAGACAACTTAGAAGATTAACAGGAAAGGCCTGTCTCACTGAGGTGAGAGTAGAGTACAATCCAGTGCAGGCAGACTGGGTAAGCCAGCAGCAGGTCATATCCCAATAATCCAGCAATGAGGGCCTGTACCCTAGTACAAGCCAGTAGTAAGGGCCTAGTCCAGCAAGCCAGTGCAGGCCTTGGGGGCAACTGAATCAGCTGTCACAGCTTCCATAGCTCTCAGACTCTGTTTCATTGCCCAATAATGATATGGGTCACAGACTTCATTTGTAGTCCCTGTGTGAGGAGGAGCACTAGCACACTGGAGCATGCAGTGGCAAGGGAGTCGGAGTGATGGTCATAGGTCCAGGGTGGAAATGTGGTCACTCACAGACCAGAGCACAGGCCAGGAGAGCAGTGACCATACCTCTTCTTAGATCATACCACCTGGGAAAGACTGAAAACTTACAAGTTCTCAGAATTAGTTCTGAAAAGAACAACATAAAAAACTTGAAGCTGCGAATAATACCTCCTCCACCTCAGGAACAGAGCCCAACTTTAACATAAAGTTAAAAGCCAGGAAACAGGATGGGAAAATGAGCAAAATAAACAAACAAACAAAAAAGAACCTGGCCATAAAAAGTTATTGTTGATGACAGAGAAGATCAAAACACAAACTCAAAAAAGGGCAACAATGTCAAAATGTTCACATGCAAATTTCCTCAAAGAAAAGTGTGAATTGGTGTCAGGCCCAAAAAGAGCTCATGGAAGAACTCAAAAAAGATTTGAAAAGTCAAATAAAAGAGGTAGAAGAAAAATTGGAAAAAGAAATGAGAGTGATGCAAGAGACTCATGAAAAAAAGAGTCAGTAGTTTGGTAAAGAAAGCACCAAAAAATGAAAAAAGATGTACAAAAATTCTCTGAAGAAAACAACTCCTTAAAAAGTAGAATTGATCAAATTGAGGGGGGGGGAAGAGTACAAAAGGTCATTTAAGAAAATAATTCCTTAAAAAATGACAACTGAGCGAGTGGAAACTAATGACATTAAAAAAAAACAATAAAACAAAATCAAATAATGAAAAAATAGAAGAAAATGTGAAATATCTCATTGGAAAAACAATTGATCTGGAAAATAGATCAAGGAGAAAAAATTAAGAATTAGTGGACTACCTGAAAGCCATAATCAAAAAATGAGCCTACACATCATATTTCAAGAAATTATCAAGGAAAACTACCTTGATATCCTAGAACCAAAGGGTAAAATAAAAATGCAAAGAATCTACTAATAATCTCCTGAAAGAGATCCCAAAATGGAAACTCATAGGAATATCATAGCCAAATTCCAGAGCTCCCAGGCCAAGGAGAAAATGCTGAAGGAGTCCAAAATAACTGAACAAAACCAACAAAAAAACCCCAGGCAATCTCAGAAAGGGAGAAAGGCAGGTCCTCTTATCAGAGCTGTTGGGAACAGCTGTTTCCTTCTTGCCTTTATGATTATAAAATTCTTGGTGGTTTGGAATAGAGTAAAGACCACTGTCCTTGGAGCAAGAATGAGATCCAGGTCCCAGCTTGCCACCAAAGTCACTAGGAACAAGTCACTCCCTTTGTTTCAGCCTCAGGTTCCTTAGTTATTTATAGTTCCTTAGTATCAGATAAAGGGCTTAGACCATCTGGGTTGTGGAGCCTTTGGCCTCAAGGCCCCATGTAGCCCTCTAGGTCCACAAGTGCAGCCCTTTGACTGAGTCCAAGTTGGTTGTGAAGCCCCAGTTCAGCAAGACTGTTGGAATCAGTCAAAGGGCCACACTTGAGGACCTAGAGGGTCATGTGGGGCCTCGAGGTCAAAGGTTCCACACACCGGACCAGATGATCTTTTCATGATATTTTACAGTATTACAAGAGGGATGGTGGGAGAGAACTAAAAGTTAAAATTGATAAATGTGGCAGAGGAAGCTTCCAGAAGAGCTTTCCTGATTCAGGCTCTGGACATAGGGATCCTATTCTCAGGGGAAGGATGAGGAGAGGGCAAAGGACCACCAGGGTTTCTTCTGCTCTCCTCTCCTTTGCTCCTTCTCTGTTCTTCGTTGGAGGAGACAGCTTCTATCTTAATAGAAATTGAAAGTCAGAATTACCATTGAGTCACAGCTTGAATTTCTTGGGGGCCCCAAGGCCTTTTTCTTCCTACTTGATCCTGCTTCTTCCCAATGTAGAGGCATCTTTCCACCAGGCTGCAAGATGGTGGTTTTGGAGCCAGATTCCTGGGAGGAATTGCTGACCCAGTCAGCAATTACTCACACTTACAACTTAATTAATAGAGCTGAATAAAGGCTGCCTCAGTGTGCCTGCTATCCAGCAGGGGGAAGTGGGAGGGCAGATCAGAAAGGAGGAGAAAAGTAATCTCACAATGAGGGAGTGGGGCAATTTAAAATGTAAATGGATCCTGTGCAGCTCAGATCAAACAGGGCTTCAAAGCACTTCATGATTCATTACCTTGTTCTGGGCAAAAGGAAGCAAAGTTACTGATTCTGTGTTCTGGATGGAGGAAAGCCCTTAGGATTTGACAGATCTGAGTTGCTAGCTGCATCCATGCCAAACGTGAGCGTATATACAGCATTTTGCCCACTTGCCAGCTTTTTCAGACTGTGGGTATTAGTGGAAGAAAATGTGTGTGGAAAGGGGAGATGTATGTGATGGTGGGAGGAAGGGCAGGTCTTCCATGCCTTCCCTTTACTCACTCGCTCTGTGAGACCATGCTTTTGATAAATCTGTTGCTCCTTCCCTTTCTTCCTTTTCCTCCAGAGAGCATCCAGGCTCTGTAGAAATCAGCTTCCCCCTCCTTCAAACGATATAAATAATAATAACTAGAAGCATTTATATAGCACTCCAAGGTTTGCAGAGTATTTTTACAATATCGATGGGGTGATAGGACCGGGACCCTTAAAAGGAAAAGACCGTATCTTTGAAAGCAACCCAGTCCTGAATTTTCCCAGACATTTCAGCAGCCTCCACCCAAGGTACCTGGCCCACCTAGATCACTCAATTAGCTTACTTCACTGTTGGATTTGCCCCACCCCAGACTACTAGCAAATACTGACCACTCCTTAATCCCATCTACATGCTTCCACTCTCCTTTTGAATATGAATAAAAGTGGCACTCTCATCCTCCTTAATTTGCTGGTTCCCTAAGAATCTCTACCTCTTTATTAGTGTTACAATAAACTTTCCCACTTGACTAGAAGACTTTTTCAGTGCATGAATTCATTCCAGGCAGACACCACCCTCTACCCTAACATTTTGGAGTTCTCAGCAACCCTAAACCATGTCAATATTATCTCATTTTAACCCTGGGAGGTAGGTGCCATTATTATCAAATATCTATTTCACAGATGAGGAAACTGAGGCAGACAGGAACAAACAGCTAGTAAATGTCTATAAGAAGATTTGAACTCAGGTATTCCTGACTCCAGGTTCAGCACTCTATTCACTGTGCCACTTACCTGCTAGATGTCACCAAGTAATCATTGACAGAGAGCTGAGTCACTATTCTGAAACATGCATTAAGCACCCCATTTAGAGCAGTAGTTCCTTTTTTGAAGGGTGAAGGTAGGGCAATTAGGGTTAAGTGACTTGCCCAAGGTCACATGGCTAGTTTTGTGTTAAGTGTCTGAGGTCACATTGGAACTCAGGTCCTCCTGACTCCAGGGCCAGTGCTCTAGTCACTGCGCCACCTAGCCGCCCCTAGAGCAGTAGTGCTTAACCTGGAGTCTATGAACTTTTAAAAATACACATTTTGGTAACTATTTTAATATAATTAATTTCTTTTATGATCCTATACATTTCACTTTGTGCATTTAAAAACTCTAATCCTAGAAGAGGTCAACAGATTTTATCAGACTACCAAAGGCGTCCAAGGCACACACGCAAAAAAAAGGTGAAGAATTCTGGATTTGGAAGAGTATAACATTTGGAACTAGGAGGCATCTTGGGAATTACCTACTCTACCTGAGAAGCTAAGAGGACTACTGACTTAGAGATGCAGTAGTAGTTAATGACAGAGCTAGGATTCAAACCCAGCTCCTATAAAAGCCAGAATAAGGAGTGCTGGAGGAATAGCTCATCTGAGGGAAGAAGATTCCAAGGCTTTCACAGATATCATTTATTCAGTATGTTCCTTCGTGTAACATTACACCTCAATTTGTTTACTTCAAGCCCTTACTTTGTTGAGAGCTCTTTGGAGATGGGAAAGCACAGATAGTAATCTGTATTGTTGGTAAGAATTACCAACCCTGAACAGATCATAAATTCATTTAAGTCTGAGTAAGAGCTAGCTATTTATGGTATTTTTATAATGCTATTAGAAGAGAGAGGAAACTAAAAAACTCTCTTAGTCTGCTACCTTATTTGATAACCAAAGATTCAACAAGCTTCCTCTACTCAGAATTAGAAAACTTGTAGTTTTGTCTTAGTTCTGCTACTAACTAACCAGCCATGCCCAAATGTTTTCATATCACCGGTTCTCAATATCCTTACACATAAAATCAATTAATTCATACAAAATTCCAAGATTTTGTCAATTTAAGGAGTGGTCCTTCCCCTGCTGGTTATTGTTTGGACATGTGGATTTTGACACTCCACCCCACCCAAGTACTTTCTCTCACCCTTCCTTCCAGCTCTCTTTTATATGTTGTCTTAGCCAATTAGAATGCAAGCTCCTTGAAGTCAGGGACTGTCTTTCTTTCTGCTTGTATTAATTTATTTATTCATTTTATTTATTTATTCCCAGTGCTTAGCACAGTGTCTGGCATATTTTCAGTTCAGTCATTTTCTAGTTGTGTCCAACTCTTCATGATCCCATTTGTTTTTTTCTGGGCAAAGATGCTGAAAGAGTTTGCCATTTCCTTCTCCAGGTCATTTTACAGATGAGGAAACTAAGGCAAACAGGGTTAAGTGACTTACCCAACATCACATAGGAAGTATAAGCCTGAGGTCAGATTTGAACTCAGATCCTCCTGATTTCAGGCCCAATGCTCTATCCACTGTGTCCCTTAGGTGCCCCCTGGCACATAGTAAACACTGCATAAATGCTTATTACCTGTCTGCCTCTCTTTGTTTCTTGATGTCAATAAAAGAACTTTGTAATTTCCCAAAAGCCATCTAGCCTGCTCTCCTCCTGTTTAATTCTAGGCCCAACTAATTGTCTATTTGTAGTTTCTGAACAAGTGTTCTGAGGCTTGAAGCAATTGGCATAATGTCATCTGCAAATAAGACCATTTGAATGAAGGCCCCGATCATTTATAGAGCAAACCCTTTGACTTGAATTTTGCAATGGACCCACCCATCAGTAACAAACACAGAGGACCATATGTCTCCCCACATTAAGCTTTGACTTTTATTAATGACCACAAGGTCATGTAACGAGGATATCTCTTTTGTTACAGCTTTCAAGTCTAGCTCTGACATTTACATGGCATCTCTTGTTGGAGGAGAGGTTTAAAGGTGGTATTTTGCTCTACAGAACTTTTTTTTTTATAGTTGAACAATAAGCATCCTGGGATTTTGTATTCTCCACATCTTTCAGTCAGCTCCCTGATGGTAAAGATATGATTTAACATTGTGATGTTATTTGCAAAATCCTCTCTATTTCCTTCTAATATCCTTGTCAAAGACACCCTCCATACATATGTAAATTATTTTAATAATGTTTCTTTGATCACTTAAAAAAATGACAAGCCTGCTATTTATCCCCCCTCCCAAAAAAACCCAACCACTAGCATTTTCCTTTCCTCCAGGTACTTCAACATCCTATAGTTGTCTCCAGCATTGTTTGGAGTCAAATAGTCCCTGAAGTGTCGCTTTTAACCCTCAGATACTACATTCAAGGGTGAGGAGGGCTGAAACTACATCATAATTGTTTAAGGAAACTTAGCCTAGAAAATAGAATACTTACTAGTGATCTGGTATCATCTTCAAACACCTGGAGGGGTGTTATGTGGCAGAAAGATTAAATTTATTCCATATGGCTTAAGAAGGTAGATCTAACACTAAAGAGTAGAAATCACAAAAAGGCAGATTTGGGGCTGACTCATAGGCAAGAACTTTCCAACAATGACTTCTATTTGAAGATGGAATATCAACGGACTCTGGTGAAGTAATGAGCTCCCTCTCAGTCTCCGGAAGTATTAAAGCAGAAGGTCAGGAATAATTCCTACATGGGTCTGTGCATGGTGTAACAGATGGACTGGACAACATCTCAGGTCTGTTACAAATTGAAGATTCCACCAATTCATAATCATCATCATCATCAATTCCACTGCCTCTCCTTTCTGCAGAATGTGTGTCCCCAGAAAAAACTCAGCAAATCTTTCTTTGGCCTCCCTCTCTATCACTAAGTACTTCTCTTCTGTGGGGGATTGAATAGTTTTGAGAATTCAAAATAGCAAAGTCCTTATAACTGAATTTAAAAACAACAACAACAAATAAGAGTGTGGTTTACAGAGATAAGGAAAGGAAAAGAACAAACATTTATTAAGCACTTATTACTTACCAGACATTATACTAAGCCCTTTCCAAATATTATCTCATTCAATCCTCACAATCAACCTAAGAAGTAGGTGCTATTATAATCTCTATTTTACAGTTGAGGAAACTGAGGCAGGCAGAGAGGTTAAGTGACTTGCCCAAGGTCACACAACTGCTAAGTGTCTGAGGTTGGCTCTTCTCCTAGATGAGACTGAAAATTTCAAGGGAAACATGAGGGTCAGAGAGGGTGAGAATGGATGTACTTCTGCTTCTGTGTTCTAAAACCTCAACTCAGGATAGATTTTCATATTCAAAGAGATTTGGATAATTTAGACCTTTACCCACACCCATGCAATTTATTTTGGCTTTAACTATCAATAAAATAATTTTTGAGTGCTTGATATATGTGAGGACCATTCCAGATTCTGCAGGTGCTAAGTGAGTTTCCAGCTGTGGAATACCAATCTGGCCAGGGAGAGAAGACATATGTTGATTAAAAAAAATTATCAAGCACTAGGCAAGACGTGCTAAGTACCATACGATCAATAAAGAAAACAAAGAGTTATAGGAGTGAGTAAAGAGGATGGAGAGATAGATGTGGGCACAGGAGAAGAACAAGGCTTGATTTCCAAATTAGTAAATGCAATAAATATGTAGTAAGTGCCCATGGCTCACAGTACTAAGGTGGCTAGATGTCTGCTTGTAGTCAGTGAATAAAGTGACGGACCAGAAGTCAAGAAGGTCTGAGTTCAAATTTGGCCTCAGACACTTTCTAGCTGTGTGACCTTCAACAAGTCGTTTAAATCTCTGCCTGCCTTCCTTTCCTTATCTATAAAATGGGGATGATAATAGCTCCTATATCCCATGGTTGTTGTGAAGATAATGAGATAATATTTATGACATATGTTGCAAAACTTAAGGTGCTATATAAAGGCTAGATATTATTAGTAGAAGGCTTTAAGAAATAATTGCCCTTCCCCTCAAGAAAATGGCAGTGCCATCCTTCTTCATCAATACCATTGGAAAGCGCTGTGATTTGTATGATTTTTGGCAAATTCCTTTTCCTCTCTGGGCTTTAGTTTCTTCATCTATTGGACACTATGACCTCTAAGGTTCCCCCTTGTTCTAAAATTCTGTGTAAGTTACAAGATGGAACAACTCTATGAACAATGAAAAAAATGAGCTCATCGTGAGAACCTGCATTGTAAGTATTTATTTTTCCAGAAAGTAAAGATGTATCATGAATACTTAAAAACTGCCCTGTAGTTTAGGTTCCTAGAAGTTTGCCCTAGTCTACTTTGAGGGAGATGTCTTACTGTGACTGTGACTGTGACTGGTCAGTAACTCTGTGTTAGGACTTGATCTCTGCTTCAGAATACATGCAGATATCTGTGACTAGTTCCTGTCTGCTTCCTATGTGGTAAGAAGAACGTTATGATCCACTTCTGAGCCTGAATTGAGTGTGCATACAAAAGGAATTAATAACCGCAATCAGTAGCACTCTTTCTTGATGGTAATTGAAGTGATTGAACATTGTCATCCTTTGGGTGGAGAAAAAGGTATTGTTTCAGCAGCCTACTCTCCCCACACAGATGGAGAGAAGTTAAATGATTCTCTCAAGGTCATACAGGCAGCAGAACTAAAATTCACTGACCATAAGGATGGTTTAGCTGTTTTTCAGTCTCTGTTGTATCTATACACTCCTGTTAGATGAAGGAATATTAGAAACTACTGTGACATTGAAATTTTCAACAAATCAGAAGACAGAGCTGGCAGGGGTCCAGAAATAGGGGTCCATACCTAAATCTGTCAATATCTGGGCCTCTATGCAGCCCTGAAGACCTGCTTGGCCTGGTAGTCAGGCAATGCTATGTCTTACAGCAAGGGAACAACTTGTCTAGCTATGCTGAATTTGAAAGCGAACTTGGTGGAGGGCAGATACTTTTTAGAAATGGCTTTAAACTGAAGTATGTAATGGGGATAAACTAGAAATTAGAAACTAGAAACCTTCCCAGTACAATCGGGGGTGAAGCAAGGATGCCCATTATCACCATTATTTTCAATATTCTACTAGAAAAGCTAGCTATAGTAATAAGAGAAGAAAAAGAAATGAAAAGAATTAGAATCAGGCAGCAAGTAAACAAAACTATCATTTGTTGCAGATGATATGATGGTATACTTAGAGAATCAGCTAAAAAGATAGTGGAAATAATATAAGGAAATAAGGAAATAACCTTAGCAAAAGTTCAAGGATACAAAATAAATCCACATAAATCATCGGCTTTTCTATGTATTACCAACAAATTCTAGCAGAAAGTGATGGAGAAATTCCATTTAAAATAACTGTAGACAATATAAAATACTTGGGAGTCTATATACCAAGACAAACCTAGGAACTATATGAAAACAATTACAAAACACTTTTCACACAAAATCAGATCTAAACAATTAGAAAAATATTAATTGTGCATGGGCAGGCTAAGCCAATACAATAAGATGACAATTCTACTTAATCTTTTTATTCAGTATCATATCAATCAAACTACCAAAAATTATTTTAGAAAACTAAAAATAAATAATACCAAAATTATCTGTGAGAACAAAAGGTCAGGGATATAAAGAGAACCAATTTTTAAAAAAAAATATGAAGGAAGGTGGTCTAGCTATACTCAAACTATAGTATAAAGTGGTAATTATCAAAACAATCTGATACTGGCTAAGAAATAGAGTGGTGGATCAACGGAATAGATTAAGTACACGTTACATTATTGTAAATGACCGGAGTAATCTAGTATAGAATAAGACTGAGGATCCAAGGTTTTTAAACCAAAAAGTTATTATTTGACAAAAATTGCTGGAAAATTGTTAAATAGTATGGCTGTCTATAGATATAGACCAACATCTCACACTATATATCAAGAGAAGTTCAAAACAGGTACATGATTTACACATAAAGGATGATACCATAAGAAAAATGATACCATAAAAGCATGGGATAGCTTATTTTTCAGTTCTATGAATAAGGGAAGAATTTAGGACAAAGAAAATATAGAGAGTATTACAAAGTGTAATATAGATAATTTTAATGATATAAAATTTAAAAGTTTTTGCACAAACAAAACCAATGCAACTGAAATTAAAGAAAAGCAGAAAACTGGGGTGAAGTTTGCAACAAGTATCTTGAATAAAGGCCTTATTTCTCAAATATAAAGAGAATTGAGTCAAATTTATAAAAATACAAGTCATTCCCTAGTTGATAAATGGTAAAAGGATATGTATTTTTTTTAAATTGAATTTAATGTTTATTTTTAGTTTACATCATTCATTTCCACAAGATTTTGAGTTACAAATTTTCTCCCCATCTTTCACATATATATATGTTAAACATTTGATTTTAAAACTTTGAGTTCCAGATTCTTTCCCTTCCTCCCTCGTCACTCACCCTTACTGGGAAGATAAGCAATTCAATATAGGTTGTACATGTGTAGTTATGCAAAACATTTCCATGGTGGTCATATTGTGAAAGACTGACTATACTTCCATCAATCTTATCCCTCCCCCCTGACTTGTTCTATTCTCTACTTTGTCCCTGTCCCTTTACAAAAGTGTATGCTTCTAACCACCCTCCCTCCCAACCTGCCTTCCCCTCCACCATCTTCCCTCTCATCCCCTTCCCCCCTACTCTCCTCTAGGGAAAGATATTCAATTTAGTGTGTATATCTTTCCCTCCCTAAGCCAAATTCAATGAAAGTAAAGTTGACCCATTCCCTTTTGCCTTCCTGTTCTTCCCCTCCATTGTAACAGTTATCCCTTAGCTCTTCTATATGAGATAATTTACCCCAATCTGTCTCTCTCCATCTCCTCTCATTATATTCCTTTCTCATCTCTCAATTTCACCTTTTAAGTATCATCCCTTCTTATTCAATTGATCCTGTGCCCTCTGTCTATATATATATACCTGTACACATACATACACACACTCACATATGTATTCATACGCACATACCCTCCTATA
Source organism: Pseudochirops cupreus (assembly GCA_028627135.1). Lineage (NCBI taxonomy): Eukaryota > Metazoa > Chordata > Mammalia > Diprotodontia > Pseudocheiridae > Pseudochirops > Pseudochirops cupreus. Next base: position 10,732 of record JAQQSU010014972.1, read on the forward strand.
TAGACATATATATGTATGTATACATATATATACACATTTATATTCCCTTCTACTATCCTCATACAGAGAAAAGCTTCATAGGTTACAATTATTGTTTTTCCATGTAGGCATGTAAATAGTTCAACTTTGATAAGTTCCTTATGATTTTTTCTTTTTTTAAAAAACTTTTATTTATTTTAAGTTCCTTATGATTTCTTTTCCCTGTTTGCTTTCTCATGCTTCTCTTGCTTCTTGTATTTGAATGTCAAATTTTCTATTCAACTCTGCTTTTTTCATCAAGAATGCTTGAAAGTCCTCCACCTCATTGAATGACCATATTTTCCCCTGAAACATTATACTTGGTTTTGCTAGGTAGGTGATTCTTGGTTTTAATACTAGCTCCTTTGACCTCCAGAATATCATACTCCAAGCCGTTCAGTGCCTTAATGTAGAAGCTGCCAGATCCTGTGTTATCCTGATTGTGTTTCCACAGTATTCAAATTGTTTCTTCTTGGCTGCTTGTAATATTTTCTCCTTGATCTGGGAACTCTGGAACCTGGCTATAATATTCCTAGGA
>JAQQSU010014973.1:0-11287 GCA_028627135.1 Pseudochirops cupreus
TCCCCCTGAACTAGGTAAATGGTATTTGATTAATTAAAGTAAGATTGTTAACCCATTTTGAGTTGCTTTCCTTTAGAAAAGCAGATCTAAGAACCTGTGCTAGTAGCCGCCCTAGGTATGCTTAGGGTGCTTGCCGATACAGTCGTTCACAGCTGATCATCTCACAATATTGCTGTTCCTTTGTACACAGTACATTTCACTTTTCATAAGCTCATGTAAGTCTTTCTAGGTTTTTCTGAGAGCATCCTATTCATTTCTTATAGCTCAACAGTATTCCACATCACAATCACATGCCATAATTTGTTCAGCTATTCCCTAATTGATGGGTACACTTTTAATTTCTAATTCTTTTCCCCCAGGAAAGAGCTGCTATAAATATTTTTGTACATATGGGACTTCTTCCTTTTTTTTTTAATTTCTTTTGGGATATTGACCTAGTAGTGGTATTGCTAGGTCAAATGTTATGCATGGTATAGCCCTTTGAGTATGGATCCAAATTGCTTTAAAAAGTGGTTGAATCAGTTCACAGCCTTACCAACAATGCATTAGTATCTCATTATTCCCATATCACTTCCAGCATTTGTCATTTTCCTCTTCTGTTCTATTAGCCAATCTAATAGGTATGAGGTAGTACCCTAGAATTGTTTTAATTTGCATTTCTCTTATCAATAGTGAATTAAATCATTTTAATATGGCTATAGATAGCTTTGATTACTTCTGAAAACTTTTCATATCTTTTGATCATTTATCAATTGGGGAATGGCTCTTATTTTTATAAATTTGACTCAGTTCTCTAAATGTTTGAGAAATGAGGTCTTTATCAGAGAAACTCACTTCAATTTTTTTTCACAGTTACTATTGCTAACTGTATTTCTCTTTATCCACTCCCCATTTATTCTGTTCTTTCTCTTCTTTCACCTTGTCACTTTTCAAAAGTGTTTTGCTTCTGATTACCTCCTCCTCCAATCTGTCCTCCCTTCTGTCACTTCCCCTTCTCTTATCCCCTTTCCCTCCTTCTTTCCTGTAAGGTAAGATAGATTTCTATACTCAATTGAGTGTGTATGTTATTCATTCTTTGAGCCAATTTTGATGAGAGTAAGGTTCACTCCCTTACTTCCCCCTTCTTCCCCTCTGCTGTAAAAGCTTTTTTTGGCCTCTTTTATGTGAGATAATGTACCATTCTACCTCTCCCTTTCCTTTCTTCCCAGTACCTTCCTCTCTCACCCCTTAATTTTATTTTTTAAATATCATCCCTTCACATTCAACTCACACCTGTTTCCTCTGTCTATATGTACTCCTTTTAACTACCCTAATAATGAAAAAGGTCTTATGAGTTACAAATATTATCTTCTCATGTAGGAATGTAAACAGTTTAAGTTTATTAAGTACTTATAATTTCTCTTTCCTTTTTTAACTTTTTATGCTGCTCTTGAGTCTTGTATTTGAAATTCAAATTTTCCGTTCAGCTCTAGTCAAGAATGCTTGAAAGTCCTCTGTTTTATTGAATGTCTATTTTTCCCCCTGAAGGATTATACTCAGTTTTGCTGGGTAGGTGATGCTTGGTTGTCATCTTAGCTCCTTTGCCATCTGAAATGTCACATTCTAAGCCCACCAACCCTTTAATGTAGAAATTGTTAAAATCTGTGTTATCCTTACTATGACTCCATGATACTTGAATTGTTTCTTTCTGGCTGCTAGCAATATTTTCTCCTTGATCTGGAAGCTCTGGAATTTGGCTATAATATTCCTTGGAGTTTTCATTTTGGGGTCTCTTTCAGGAGGTTATTGGTGGCTTGTTTCAATTTCTACTTTACCCTCTGGTTCTAGAATATCAGGGCAGTTTTCCTTGATCATTTCTTAAAAGATGATGTCTAGGATCCTTTTGTATCATGACTTTCAAGCAGTCTTATAATTTTAAAATTATCTCTCCTGGATCAATTTTCCAGGTTAAGTTGTTTTTTCAATTAGATATTTCACAACAACTTCAATTTTTTTTCATTCTTTTAGTTTTGTCATATTGTTTTTTGATTTCTCATAAAGTCATTACCTTCCATTTTCTCATTCTAATTTTTAAGGAACTATTCTCTTCTGTGAGCTTTTATACTTCCTTTTCCATTTGACCAATTCAGCTTTTTAAGGCATTCTTCCCCTCCCTGGCTTTTTGGACCTCTTTTACCATTTGGCTTAGTCTATTTTTAAGGTGTTATTTTCTTCAGAATTTTTTGTGTCTCGTTTACCACACTGTTGACTCATTTTCTTGATTTTCTTGTATTACTATTGTTTCTCTTCCCAATTTTTCCTCTCCCTGTCTTACTTGATTTTCAAAATCCTTTTTAAGCTCTTCCATGGCCTGAGGTCAATTCATATTTTTCTTGGAGGTTTTGGATAGAGGAGTTATGACTTTATCTTTTTCTGAGTGTGTGTTTTGGTGTTTTTTTGTCACCGCGGTAACTTTCTGTGGTCACATTTTTTTCTGTTGCTTGGTCTTTTACCAGCCTATTACTTGACTTTTAACTGTTTGTTCAAGTAGGTCTCCACTTACAGGGGAAAGGGTTAACTGTCCCAAACTTTAAGTGTTTTGTATAGCTGTTTTCAGATATACTTCTAGGAACCTGTAAGTTTTCAGTTCCTCCAAAGTGGTGTGATCTAAGGAGAGGTGTTTCCTACTCTCCTGACCTGTGTTGTGGTCTGTGAGTGACCACAAGCACTCTTTTCTGCCCTGGAATTGTGAGGAGGGTCCCTGTTCCACTGTGGTTACAAGCTATGGGTTGTGTAAGTGCTCCTCCTCACCCTGGGATTGCATCCAGGACTGTGACCTAGATCTAAGTATGGTCAAAGCAACAGAGTCCTGCTCCAGTGCTAGCAAAAAGACCTTCTGACCAGTTGTTCAACCCCCTTAACCATCTGTGGGCTGAGAGCTCCAGAAGCAGCCACTGCCACTGCTGATTCAGTGGCTTCCAAAGCATGCTTCTGGTTTGCTGGGGCCAGGCCTGTATTTGTGTGGCCTATGTTGGACTACGCTCCACTTTCACCCAGATTCAACAGACCTTTCTTGCTGACCTTCTAAGTAGTCTTTAACATCTGTGGGCTGAGGGGGTCTAGATACTATGACTGCTGCCCCTGATTTAGTCACCGCAAGGCCTGCTTCTGGTTTGCTGGGGCTGAGGCTGTCTTGGTGCAGCCTGTGCTGGACTGTGCTCCTGACACCCTGGTGTAACAGACCTTTCCTACAGACCTTCTAACTTGTACTGGGCTGGAAAATTGTTTCACTCCATCTTTTTGTGGGTTCTGCTGCTCTAGAATTTGTTTAGAGTCATTATTTAAAGGTATTTGGAGGGTTTGGGGGGAGAGCTCAGGTGAGTCTTTGCCTTTACTCTGCCATATTGGCTCCACCTTTCAAGTGATTTCTTAATTGTCAAATCTAGTGGACCTTTCTCAGTTGTAATCATGACTTCCTGACCTCCTTGCAGCACTGGATTTTGTAGACCATCCTCTCTAACTGGATACTCTTTTCTCTCTAGATTGTCATGACAGTGCTCTTTCCTGGTTCTCCTCCCATCTGTCTGACTCTTTCATCTTAGCCTCCCTTGCTGGTTCTTTATCCATGCCCCTGACCTTGAACTGTGTACCTTTAAGGCTGTCCTATGCATGTTTCTCTTTTTCCTCTGGATTCTCTCTCTTGGTGGCTGTAGCAGCTCCCTTGGGTTCAACTGCCACCTCTCTGCATATAGCTCCCAAATCAATATCTCTTGAATTCTGGTCTTACATCTTCAGCTGCCTGCCAGACATATTGATCTGTGTGTCCCATTGGCATCTCTAATTCTGCATAGCCAAAGCAGGCCTTGCTTTCTTTCCCCATAGTCCTTTCTCTTTGAAACCTGAATCCAAATATAATGGAATTAGGCATAGCAAGTTGAAATGTCCCAGGAAAAGGAACAGCTTTACAGGAGGGAATGCCTTGGCTGGAAGAAGAATCTTCCTTCTAGGGGAAACCATCCCAATTTATGCTCATTGCTCTTCATCAATTATGCCAAGAGCATCATTCTTATTAAGATGGGTCTTGGGGGTTGGGAAGAGGAGGAAGAGACATAATAGCATAACTACAGAAGTATTTTCTGTACTTCACAGAAAGATTCCAAGTATGAATCTATGTCAAACAATTAGTTAGAGTATGATGCTATGTAGGAAAATGTCTGTTTGAGGATGGGTGCCAATAAATAAGGTCCCTTTGTGCCAACTCTGTCCTGGATGTCATTGGCCCCGAGGAGTGCATGCGTGTGTGTAGAGAAGATAGACCTAACCAAATGAACATTTCAGAATGGGTTCCCCATGCATCTGAAGGCCAAAGCATTGACCAGAAGGAGTAGGCAGGGGCATTTAACACCTGGGTGTACTGAGCCTGCTTATGGCTTAGTTCCTTGGGTTTAAATGCATCATTCTGGGTGCCAGCTGCTGAGATGGGCCTGTACCAGCAGTACTTCAAACCTGGTGGGTAGCGTCTGTCATCTAGTAGATCATGTTTTAGGGAATGCACTCAGTTGTCTATTGTGAGGAGATGGCTTACAGAACTTTTATCCATTGTGAACATGCCTTTTCCCTTTGAGGGGCATGCGGCCAAAGTTAATGCCGCAGCTAACACATGGAAGAAGAATAAATCAGAAAGAAAAGGAAAGAGATGATAACAATCATTAACTGTTCAAAATGATTTCCCAGCGCAATGTCTCTAATTTCCTAATTTCATTTTTGTAAAATACTGGAGCTTCTAAGAACTCTAGACCCTGTGTCTATGGCACTATTAAAATATTTGCATTCTTTCAGATAATCAATATTTTACCAGAGGTTTCTATTTTCTCTTGAACAGAGGAAAACAGGCTGTCCTTGGTAGTGAAAAGCACTGGACACTTTCAGATATGTCACATTATTCAGAAAACTGTGATGGAGATAATGAATTTTTCTCCTGAATGTATATACTTCATACAATAATACTTAGAGATTCCTGCTCTCTTTCCCTCACTGAGGCATCTCTAACTAGCAAAGCTATTATTTTCTTAAATGTTTTCTCTTTCTTTCCTCCTTCAAAGAGGTGTGTGTGTGTGTGTGTGTGTGTGTGTGTGTGTGTGAGAGAGAGAGAGAGAGAGAGAGAGAGAGAGAGAGAGAGAGAGAGAGAGAGAGAGAGAGAGAGAGAGAGAGAGAGAGAGAGAGAGAGAGAGAGAGAAAGAGAGAGAATATATGAGTATGTGTTTAAATCTTTCTGGCAATGTAATAATGGTGCTCAAGCATAAAAGATTGAACCTAGTGTGAGATGACAGCATTTCTTGAACTTGCTCTGTGAGCACTGTGTGGTCCAAGGCTTTTTAGAGGGGTTACTTTAAGACAGTAGTGAAGATAAGAAGATGGCGGGCTCTTAAGTATTTCAATCTCCATGGATTTCCATACGCTTTTATATATATATGTGACTTGTACAACACCATTTCCTATGTCACCCACCCTTCCCACCTTCCCACCCTCTAGTCTGCTGCAATAGAAAGAAATGGATGATATGAATCTACATCCTGAATTTACAAGTTTCTAGCCAGGTGACCTACAAAATAAGAGGTGTGGCCAAAATGGTCCTTAGAAGGGGAGGAGAACACAGTGGTAGAATCACCTCTTTTCTCTATTTCACTTTGTTAGCCCAAGATACAATGCAAGTTGGAAGGGACTGCAGAGGCTGCCTCATCCTCTTATATTACAGATGAGGAAACTGAGGCCTATTATCAGATCAGTCAAGCCACTGCCACCACCTCCCCTCAGGCACCCAATAGAGGCAGTTAAGGCCCTTGAGCCAAAGAACTTTAGTAACATCCATACCTTTCAGACTACCAGCTCTGCTTCTATCTCAGCGCCCCAAAGCCATCATTGGTGAGGGCCCCTGTGGAGATGGGGCCTGACATCCTTGCCATGGCTAACATCATCTGCTAACCACTTGCACCTGACCTTCAGATCAACCAAACATCCCCTAGAATCCCAGTGACTCCTCATTCCTATCCAGAGCACTTGTTTGATCAACTTCTTCTTCCTCTTATTGACAATGAAAGCTCCTGAAAAGCCAGAAGAGAAAGTTCTCCAGGGTCTTTGATGCTGCCAAGTGGTTCAACATCTGCCATAGAGTTTTGTCGGTGGAAACAACACCAGAGAAAAGGCATTACTGTATGTTCAGTTGAATTTCTGTGTGTGATATCCCTCCATCAGAATAGGAGTTCCTTGAGAGCAAGAGCTGACTTGCTTTTCCATGTGTATTCCCCGCAGTTAGGACAGTGCTTTGTACACAGTAAGCACTTGTTAAATGCTTTTTCACTTGCCCACATGATGTAAGCTTCTCACAAGTAAAGATTGTTTTATTCATTGTATTTGTATAGAGAGGTCCTAGCATAGTCCACAGGCACTCACTTCATAAAGACTTGGTTAGGGGGCGGCTAGGTGGTACAGTGAATAGAGCACTGGTGCTGGAGTCAGGAGGACCTGAGTTTAAATCTGGCCTCAGACACTTAACACAAAACTAGCCATGTGACCTTGGGCAAGTCACTTAACCCCAATTGCCCTACCTTCTCCCCTCCAAAAGGCAAAAAAAAAAGACGTGTTGAGTGATTCATAGATTGCCCAAGGTGATTCCAGATGTTATCTTGGGAGCTGAGATTCAAACTCAAGTCCACTGACTTTCAGCTTACCTCTCTGCCTCTCCCAAGCCTGATATTTAAGGTCCCTTCCAGCTCTAATATATCCTGCTTCTGTGTGTTGCAAATAAAAATCAGTTCAAATGAATTCACTTTTAAAGGATGTCTGTCACAGGATCCTTTGTGATGATTTGGGATACCTTTCGGCTACCCAGGAGGAAGGGCACTACTCCCAACTCCCTGTGCTGTCTCCTCTGCCTCACTTTGCTGCCTCAGCTCCTGGGAAGCCCTTGGAGTCCGAGGGGGAGGGCTAAAGAGGCTAGCTGAGGGACTAACAGGGCATCCCTTGATGATGCCGCTCCCTATCCAATTGAAATGACTCTGCAGACAATATTGCAGTAACCCATGCCGAGTTTGAGATGAGGTGTTCTGGAAGGATGGTGTATTTCATATAAGCAGAGAATTCTGGTGCAGGGCCCTGTCAGAAACTGCTACAGTTCTTTCCTTTCAACCATTTCTGGGAGACTGAATTTTAAACCTTTACCGGGAAATTATTCTCAAGCAGAATAGCAGATGTTTCCAGGTATATGACAATGTCTACTGCAACTCATATCACAGGATATAATTCATGTAGCCACTCTGGAGAGGTATTTAAAACAGGAAGGATTAATAATTATTAATAGTCCCTGCATAGAAGAGGAAAATCTCACACTGTGATAATTTTTAAATTTATTAACCTCCTGTTAATAATAGCCATTTCATTACTGTAAATGAAGCTTAATCTAAATATTAGGGCTGAGTCTACACATGCAAAATGAAGTGAAGAACTAAGGCAATTATCTAGACACTGCTGGAGAGAAAGGGCACTTTTGCCTCCATTATTAGAATAGTTTAAGAGATGGTATTTTTTTTTTTAGTCTAATTGTTTGCACTGGAGTACAGGGGATATCAAGGCAGAATTAGAAGGAGCCATGCAAGTTCACATCTGCTATTGGAACACCTGTCTCAGGTGCCTCACTCTCAGACCATTGAACACAGGATTAGAATGACAGGTTTTCTTCACATGGTTTTGCTAGTACAAGATGTGACCAGTGGCCAGAGAAAGACAGTTAAGATAGCAAAAGGGTCTCCAGATTGTACCATGAGGAGGAACAGACTGAATGAATATGAGATGTATGGCTTAGAGAAGTTCTGAGTGATGGAAGATAACTTCTTCAACTATTTGGGAGATAGGCTTTGCTTGGTCCCATAGGGCGAAACTAGGAATAAGGGAGAGAGACATTTCCAAGAAGGAAATTTAGCTGTGATGTTGGTGTTGGATGGGATTTGGGAGTGGGACTTCTTGGCAATTACACATGCTTAGGGTGGAATGGGCTCCATGGGTTGGTGGATCCCCACCACTGAAGGTCTCTGAGCAGAGACTTTGTGACCACTCAGTTGTCAGGGATGTTAGGGTGGGGCAGGGTATGGGGTGGGAGAGGTGGTTTTTTGTTTGGCCTCTGAGATTCTGGGAGTGCATGCGCACACACACGTCCATGCACACAATATTGTATACCATTATTCACAACCCTAGTACGAAGTGTCCTCCATTGTTCACCAAGCTAAAACAACTTCTTTCTCAGATCTTTTTTTTAACTTTCACTGCCTGTACCTAGCATACCAAGTAGCTCAGTGTTCAATAAATGTTTTCTGAATGAATGCACCATTCATTAGGCAATTAATCACTCACTGCCTTATGACATCTCTTCCTTCTGTTGTTGCTATAAAATATTCTATAAATCTTGTATTGCTTTTTAACTTTTCACATGCATATGTCTTGTTTTCTCTTAAAAAAAACCCATAAGTTTATTAAGGGCAGAGACTCTGGGTTATACTTTTTCATTTCTCTCACAGAACTTACCCAGAGCCTCATATGTAGTAAACACTCAACAAACAGGTATTTAGTTAGATTTAAAATTCATTCTAAAATGTGAATGGGTATCCACCCACTTCAGGTTTTGAGAGGTGAAGAGAGCATAAGAGAATCAAGTCCGTGATCTGAGGTGTAGGGTGGTCACAGTGACACCAATAAGAAGGTTGTGGTCACAAGACTGAAGCCTCCCCTGCTTATTTACGATTTTGTGAAGGGCATGCCCTGGCTCCTACTCTTGTGATGCTGCTGTCCCTATATGTCCATTCTCCAAATGTATCTTGGGATCTTTTTGATTGTCTTAATGGCAACAAAGTCATGGTCTGTGCCCAGACATCATATGACTTCCCTTCTTTCTATGTAAATCAAGTGTACCCCTCCTCAGGGGTGGGGCTGCTGCTGACTTTCTGCTGAAAGTGAATCATGAGTGGCAAGAGCAGGGCCATATTGATTCAGTGTCTCATGTGCTTAGTAAGTGACCTACATGTTTAGTCAATCAGTTAGCAAGCACCCTCCATAGTCTGGGCTTTTAAAGCCAAAGAGAAATCTTTGCATTTCAAAATCAGGGACAGATGTTGTTTTGTTTTGTTTCCTACATGGCATCTTATTATACAGTGGGTATCATACTGATGTGATGATAGAGTTCTTATTTACATGTTTCAAGAAAAACACTAAAATATTCACCCATTCTCATATTACTGAACCCTACAGTGGAGATAATATGGCATAATGGATAGAGTATTGGACAAGGGATTAGGAAAGGCTGGGTTGTTATCCAGCTTCAGACATTTACCGTCTAGGTGACCTTCATAAGGTTATTTAACACCTATGAGCCTAGGTTATTTTTTCTTTTAATCTGTAAAATGCAAATGATGATTCTTGGGGGAGAGAGACAGAACAGTGTTTTGGATGGAGAACCCTGCCTTGTATCCAGAATACCTAGATTCAAGTCCTGCTTTTGATATGTCCTTCCTTCTTTCTTTCCTTCCTTGCTTCCTTCCTTCCTCCCTCCCTCCTTCCTTCCCTCCCTTCCTTTCTTCCTTCCTTCCTTCCTCTCTCCCTCCCTTCCTCCCTTCTTTCCTCCCTTCCTTCCTTTCTCCCTTGCTTCATTCCTGACCCCCTGTCTCTTTTGTAAGTGCATCATGGACAGTGACGTTAGGGTCTAAGTGTGTTTTTTCACTATTCTTAGAAAAACAGGTGGGAGAAGACAGTTTGTTATATTAGATTACTTATGTTTTCATCCTTGAATGCCCTTGGGTAATTTTGGATGCCTTGCTGAACTTTCTTAGACTGGTTTCATTCTCTACTGCTTCTTGATTCTTCATGAAATTCTATTGCTCATAATTTTCTACCATCCTTTTTCGTAAGTTTTTATAAATGGGTTTATATTCCAATCTAGTGTTCCCTGTGTCTGCCATCTTTCTCTGTTAGGCCAGTGAGTCAGATGTTTGCTGACTAAGGTCCTTTCTGGGCTCCTTTAGTTTTCCTATTGTGGCAATTAATTATCATTGGCTAAATTTGTGGATACAATTATTTTATCAGTGTTAATGCCATTTCTGTTATCTACTTCTCAATTGTGGCTCCCAGTAAACATTCTGGGGCTGTCAAAAGTAAAGTGAAGGTCAGTCCCTGTCCTCAAGGAACTTAGTACCTCCTGGAGTGATTTAACCAGTAAACAGAGAGGTGTCAACACGAAGAAGAGCATGCTGCAAATTAGTTATCCTTAAAAGCTTCCTTTAGGACAGTGGTTCTCAACCTTCCTAATGCCACGACCCTTTAATACAGTTCCTCATGTTGTGGTGACCCCCAACCACAAAATTATTTTAATTGCTATTTCATAACTGTAACTTTGCTACTGTTATGAATCTATCTGATATGCAGGATATATTTTCATTGTTACAAATTGAACATAACCCATAGGTTGAAAACTGCTGCTTTAGGAGATGGCAAGTGAGATGAGTCTTGGAAAAAACTAATGAGTGTCAGAGGTGGTAGTGCAGAGGAAATGCAGCTCAGGCACTGGACAAGGGAGTAGAGGGCTGAAGATGGGACCCTCCCTTAGCAAATAGTATTGATGAGTCTGGTCATCATGGATAGTCCATGAAGAAGAAGACTGGGAAATAAACTGAGGAAGGAAAATATTTCTGGACGAAGAAATCCATAGTAGGAGTCAAAACATATCTGTGAGGTCAAACACAAGGGTGAGTGGCTTCCCAGGGAGTGTCTATACCATCCCGAGTGGATACTCAACAATTCTGTCATTCATTTGATCAGTGTTGCCCTCTAAATGGTGGATCAATGCATGGTCTCAAGAGCTGCATGGAAAACAAAAATGCCACAGCTGTGCTGGAGGGGGTGAGACTCCTGGGGGCTATGTTATCTTTTAGGAGTAGGGACTAAAGGTTTTGGGGGTACACAAGTAATTTCAGAGACCAAAGGAATTCTGTGATTTCCTTGGAAAGACCAGGCTTGGTCTTTCACCCCCAACCATCAGAAAGTCCAAAATCCTTGAGGATTCTGCCAGCCAGCTGCTTCCTCCAAGATTTCTCATGCCAGGGCCATTTAACTATTTTACCAAATTTTGCTGCATAGACAACTCAAGGTGATAGGTTGAAAACAGTTCAGTGTTTTTTCTTTTTTTTTTCTTTTTTTTAAAATTTTTTTTATTTACTCATTTACTTTTAATTTACAAGATTCAGTTCCACAATCACTTGAGCTTCAGATT
>JAQQSU010014974.1:0-11287 GCA_028627135.1 Pseudochirops cupreus
GGAATTCATAGACCTTAGAGCAAGTGTAGTGGATAAAGTGTTGGATTTGGAGTCGAAAAGACTTGGGCTCAAATCCTGTCACTTACGAGCTGTGTGACCCTGGGTAAATCACTTAAATTTTGCCTGGCTTTAACCTCTTTATCTGTAAAACGATGGGATATACTCAATGACCTCCAAGGGTCCTTCTAGTTCTAAATATAAATTATGAAAAAGAACGCACAGAGCTTTTAAACTATAGGCTCCTCCATTTTTAAGAACAGCAACTGAAATCTCCCTCCCCACCGCACCGCACCGCACCTCTGTTCCAGGCTTGTAAGTTGTCTGATTCCCGATGCAGTTTCTCTTTCCATCCAGGTATTTGTAATGCATTTCCCATTTTAAGTCCGTTTTTTTTCTCCATTTATCTTTATTCATCTGTCCTATCCAAGCTTCTCCTATGGTTCCTGGATTTTCTCATGTGAGTGTGTCTTCTAAATATATAATGCTACCCACTTCTGTTATACTCCCTGCATCATTTGCGTAACGTAAAGCCTTTCTTATAGCCCTCTGACAATCAAAGGTCTCGTCTCAATGACGCCTAGGAAGTCAGCTCCTTCCTTGTCCTGGAATTCTTGGTGCAAATCAACAAGCACGTATGCAGGGCTGGGGATACAAATACAAAGAATGAACCAACGCCTGCTCTCAAAGAGCTTTCATTCTAACAGGAAAAACAAGTACACATGTAAATACAAGGTAGTCGGTGACCAGGAACAGCTTCGCATAGGAAATGAAGCCACAACTGACACTGCAAAGTGGGCCCCGGAGGCAGAGGTGAGAGGGGGTGCGTCCCAAGCACGGGAGCCAGCTCGTGCGGAGGCAGAAAGAGGTGCAGAACGGAATCACTAAAAGTGATTTTGGGAGCCCCGGGGTCCTTCGGTTTGAACGGTGCCATGGGGCAGAAGATCCATGACCCGTCTCTTCCCACCTCTTCCCACCGCGCGGGCCCAGCTAGCTCTGATCTTTAAAACACACAGAACGGCACAGGCACGATGGGCAATCACGTATAATCATATTTCTTGCCTCCTCAATGGGTGGGGGAGGGGAAGAATTTGGAACTGAACATTTTTTAAAGGTATTAATTTGGTTTTATTTTCCCTGCCTTTTCAGTAAGCAGGGAAGAGAAAGCACTCAGAACTGAAAATAAAATTTAATTTCAAAAATAACAATAATTATTGAAACCATTCTTGAGACTTTATTCCCTGAAAGGATTAAGGCCTGTGTTACTGAGACGGTCTTCTAGCTTCCTGAGTACAAAAAGCCATGAAGTTCTAACAGCCGCCTTAGGTTTGGCCAGTGGACCGCCCTGGGAGGTGCAGAGTTCAGAAGCTACAACTCTACTGTCCTCCCTTTAGTGTCCTTCCCCTGCTACCACTGAATGTTTTGATAATATATCAGTCTGACGGATATTTGTCTCATTCCGTTCCAGTATTAATCCTGAGGTACCAACCTGACCTACTATAGCCCAGGACCAGGGCAAATACCTTTCACTAACATACGATTCTCTTTTTATGGCTAGTTTGATGTCGGTCATTGAAGGACTGATAAACAAAGACATCTCTTGCTTCACCTATCAAAGACTCTTCTATGGACTCAACATACTCACAGAAGCAAGCTTGTTAAGGAAAGTTTTGATAGGTACACTTGGTTCTATCTACAATTTTTTTGAATTTAACAAAGGAAGAGACCACATTCACTACCCCTTTCAGTAATTCCATGACTATGAAGATAGGTTATTACTGCAGAAAAGCATTGCCCCAATGCTTCCAATATTTTGTTGTCTTCATCATGGAGGTCTTCTTTGTGTTCTACCTTGACTGTATTTTTACGCTGTCTGACAACAGTTTAATACTTTCAGTATAAAAAGGTGAGATATAGAAGACTTGAAAGTTATGTTTCCAGATTGGAGAGCTAAAGATTTGATTTCATGTGAAAAACAGCTTTCATCAAAGATACACACAGGGATGTATTGAGGTTAAGTAATTTGGCGAGGGGGAGAGAGGGGGGTGCCCTCATTACTTTAGGTGAAAAGCCTAGCAAGACAAAACTGTATCTTGTGGTGCTCCTGGTTCACTCTACAGTATCCACTTGTTCTTTTCTAATTCCTCAGAGACCTTCACTTAATTTGTGTTGTTTTTTTTTTCATTTCTTTAAGACTCACTTTGTAGTGTCTCTATATAGGTACTGGGTGTGCTATAGTAGATTCACTCCTAGATAGTTTATGCATTTTATAGTAATTTTTGAATGGGACTTCCTTTTTTATTATTACTGCCTGAATTTTACTATTATTATTATATGAAAATGGTGTTGACTTTTATGGGTAGGTTAATTTTGTAACAATGTTGTAAAGTGATTTTCCTAAAATGCAGGTCTAATCACATCACTCTCCACCATCCCCTACTCAATAAACTCCAGTGGCTCCCTTTCACCTCCAGAAACTAACAAAAATGTTCTATTTGGCTCTCAAAGCCCTTCAGAGCCCTGACACCTCCTACCTTTCCAGCCTTCTTATGCCTTACTCCCTGACATGTATTCCCTGATCCAGTGACAGTGGCCTCCTGACTGTTCTGCAAACAAGATAGATACTCCATCTCTCAGCTCCGGACATTTTCTCTGGCTGTCCATCATGTCTGGAATGCTTTCCTTCCTTGCCCCAACTACTGACCTCTCTGTCTTCCCTTAAGTCGCAACGAAAACTCTATCTCCTACTGGAAGCCTTCCCCAATCCCTCTTTATTCTAGTGCCTTCCCTCTTTTAATTACGTCATGTTTATCTTGCTCAGAGCTTGTTTGTACATATTTGCTTACTATTTTGCCCTCCTCCAATAGACTGTGGGCTCCTCAGGGCCAAGGAGTTCATCTTTTGCCTCATTTTGTGCACTCAGCACAATGCTGGGCACATAATAGGTGCTTAATAAATGTCTATTGCTTGTTTGCATGAGACACATCACTTCTCTGTACCTCTGATAACTTATATATCATTTGGTTTATGTGATTCTTCAGATACATTCCAACCTTTAAAACATGACTCCAGAGGATTAGCAATAGAAAACGCTCCCCACCTCCCGACAGAGCAGTGAAGGAATAGGTATGTAGAATGAGACATACATTGTTGTACCTGGATAAGTTATTTGTTTTCCTTGACTACCCATGTTTGTTACAAGAGTTCTGTTTTACTTTGTCTCTGATGGAGAAGGACATTGAAAGGGGCAAGGTAGGAGAGGGGGAGAGAGAGACAGAGAGACAGAGAGACACAGAGAGACAGAAAGACAGAGAGAGAGACAGAAAGAGAGAGAGACAGACAGAGAGAGAGACAGACAGAGAGAGGGAGAGGGAGAGAGGGAACGGGGGACAGAGAAACAGAGAGAGAGAGGGAGAAAATAGATATTGGTTTAATGAAAAAAAAATACATCAGACCTAAGGAGGGTCTAAGTCTTCCTAAAGAGAAAAACCAATGGTGAAGTCCCTGAGTATGATTTGTTTGAAGAAGGAGGAGGAAAAGTGAATGAAATGTGTCCATACTTTTAGGAATGAGACTGCATTTCAAGAGACAAACAAAATAGCTAACCTGGGACAAGGCTGGTAGGCATTCCAAGGCCATTCTCTTTGCCATCTTCTCACTTTTTCATCAAAGTCTCGACAAGCCAAAACCAGGGGAAGGAGAAATACATTAAGCAGAAGATCAATTTTATCTTGCATTTCCTAAACTCACCAAGACAGAACTGTAAGCAGCTAAGCTGGGCATCAGTTTCATGGTCCTCTAGAGAAGAAGGCAAACTTACCCAAGAACAAATCTTCCTTTACCTAAAATCAAAGGGAAGAGCCACAGAAAGTAGTGCCCAAGACCTGGGTGCTCAGCCACTGCTTCTAGTTTAAGTTCCAAGAGATAAGGACTCCAGGAAAGGGAATCAGTTGACTACAAGCCAAATTCACAGGAATTCCCCCTAAATTCTCCATGATACTGAGTATGCAAACCAAGCTCTCTAAGGCTCAATCACCTCTGTCCTTAAGAAAACTATTTCCATTCTCCCCTATTCCTTATAGTATATGAATAAAATTAATCTGCTGAAATCTTTAGAGAAAACTCTGATGCTAATACACTGTGGTGGACTTACAAACTGGTTGGACCATTCTTGAGAACAATCTGGAATTATACCCAAAAGGAAATAAAATTGTACATACTCTTTTAACCAGTAATACCACTACTAGGTCTGTACCCTAAAGAGATCAAAGGGAAATGAACACTATTTGTACAAAAATATTTATAGAAGCTCTTTTTGTGGTGGTAAATATTTGGAAATTAAGGGGTTGTCCATCAACTGGGAAATGGTTGAACAATGTGTGGTATAGGACTGTGATGGAACACTACTGTGCTATAAGAAATGAAGTTTATGTTTCAGAAAAACCTGGGAAGTCTTCTATAAACTGATACAAAGTAAAGTGGGCAAAATCAGAATACTCTATACAGTAACAGTTATATTATAACAACGATCAACCTTGAAAGACATAGCTACTCTGTCCAAGACAATGGTCCAAGGCAATTCCAAAGGAGGCATGATGAAAAAATGCTGTCTATGTCTAGAGAGAGAACTGATGAGCTCTGAGAACAGAGCGAAACATATTCTTTTTACTTTCTTTATTCTTTTGGTTTTTGTGTGTTATTGTCTTTTGCAACATGGCTAAAACGGAAATGTTTTCTATAACTTCATCTTTATAATTGATATCCTATTGCTTGCCTTCTAAAAGGGTAGGAGAGCAGTGGGAGGAAGGGAATTTGGAATTCAAAATGATTAAAAATGAATATTAAATTTTTAAAAATGTAATTGGGAAATATTTAATGAAATAAATGAAATATATTTCTATATTTAAAAAAAACTTTGTGACCAGACAGGAAAATAAATAACAAAAATGGGTAACAGGGTATTGATATTCCCTCTCATACACTTTTCAACTTCCTTTTGTGTTTTCTTCCATTAGAGTATAAGTTCCTTGAGGGCAGGAGCTGCCTTTTTTTTTTTTTTATATTCCCAGAGCTCAGAACAGTGCCTGGCCCAGAGTAGGTGCTTAATAAATGTTTATTTACTGACTGAAATATGAGGACACATCAAGCTACTTTTCAAAAGTTCAAATTACAAGGCCCCCAAGATTTTTAAATTGATGAGCTACTTATTTCCTGTGATCTTTGAAAGACTATGGGACATTCGGTAAAACCCTGATTTCTAAAATGTGCAGAGTACTGACAGCAATGTTTAATATCATAACTGTGCCACAACAGATACACGGTCCAGGGAGACCAACAAGATATTTTCAAAAGAATTACAAACCTCACACAGCCATACAAAACATGGTCTGAAGTATTTTAAAGAAAGAAATAAATGAAAATAAACCATGTAAATTGAAGAAGATAAGAAAACATGAGAATAATAACAGCTAGCATTGGTGTATCACTTGAAAGTCTACAGATACTTAACATATGTTATTTCATTTAATCCTCACAACAACCTGAGCTCAATCAGTATTAGGAGAGCTATGGGAAGACAGGCCACTGATGAGGGAGCTATGAAGTGGCCTAACTATTGTGAATTTCAGTTTCAAATTGTGCAAGTAATTCAATTGTTCATACTCTGTGACAGAACAGCTTTGGAGCCATCTACAAAAACCGGTAGGAAATAGAGAGTAAAATGAGCAAAATCACGATGACAAATTATATGACAAAAGACAGGAAAATAACTCAAAAGCCTTCAATTTCATGTGAATGACATTTTTTTCTTCTAGAATTGCCTTTTGTCAAATCTTTGGTTACTAAGGGGCCCACTAACCATTCCTCTGAAAAATAAAAGATCTGCATCTTTTCTGATTGTTGGGGAGTATTATCATTAATAGTCAAGCCACACATCAATTCTGAATTTGCTTTGGAATATGGTGCATCATAGTGGTCCAAATCTATGTCTTCCAGAATTCTATCTAGTTTTCCGAGAAGTTCTTGTCAAATAATAAGTAGTT
This sequence comes from Pseudochirops cupreus, assembly GCA_028627135.1. Lineage (NCBI taxonomy): Eukaryota > Metazoa > Chordata > Mammalia > Diprotodontia > Pseudocheiridae > Pseudochirops > Pseudochirops cupreus. Next base: position 6,039 of record JAQQSU010014974.1, read on the forward strand.
TCCTAGTGGGTTCAATTATTTCTGATTCTTCTGTATCTAGCCTATTCCACTGAGGTACAAAATGAAGCATGAAATTTTAGGCAGTGTGTCTATTTGTTTTGCTGGATAAAACTTATTTGTTAAGGAGGAATGACCATACTGGGAGGAAGCAGAGACTAAGATACAAAAAAAGAAAGCATCAATTAAATATTTTTAAGATACACAGATGAAAGAAGAAAGTTTATATGGGGACATCACCAAGCAGTGCAGCTTTGCTACTGCCATGCTAAATTTAATAGTCACAAAAATAATAAAAAAAAATACCTAACAAGTTCAAAGTTAGTGAAATTTATGTTTATTATTTAAATTCATAATGAAAATTTAATTTAAAAAAGAAAATTATGCACATGTCATATATCCACATACATATGACACAAAATTAAAGGATAAAGCTGAGTTCACCTTCAAGGCCCTGAAAAATATTAATAGTTGCCATTTATACATCAGTTTAAGGGTTACAAAGTACCCTGCATATATTATCTAATCTGGTCCTCCAAACAAATGAGTAAACTAAGGCTCACTTGAATATATGTGATATATAATAATGTAAATTAAGTTATAACATATAATATATAAGCAACTTGCACAGAAAAATATAAAGACAATTGATTTCCTATGTGTTTTGTTTTATATATTTTAAAACATGATTCTGAAAGTCTATAGACACTAAAGACTGCTCAAGAGATCCAAGATACCAAAAAGGATTAGGAACCCTGGCCAAGAAAAGGTCTTCAGGATTGTACCTGACATATTTATACTGCAAAAGGTCACACAGCTGGTAAGTATATGAAGAAGGATTTGAACTCAAGGTTTCTTGATTTCCAAATTTTGATCTGTATCTACTAACCCAGCTTGAAAGAAATAGGCAATAAAAACGAAAAGAACTGAAAAGGAAGACTAAAGAAAATGGGAGCAAAAACCCTCGTAATGATCTCAGCCAATCCCCTTATTTTAGAGGATGTAATCTAAAAAGTTTAAGTGATTTTTTTTTTGTAAAACACAGATCTGACCAGGTTGCATCCCTCCTCCACGAACTCCAAAGCTTCCCTATCTCAACTTTGAGATCAAATATAAACTCCTATGTTTGGCTTCTAAAGTCCTCTTCAACCTGATCCCAAACTGACATTCCAACCAATGCCATCCCAAACTCCCTTTCCTATCCTCTATGGCCCAGCCATGGCCTTGCTCCTCACTCATCTTCCTCTGCTGTCTCATCCACACCTGGGATGTATTCTGGCCTCATCTTTTGTCTCTTAGAACTCATTGTTTCCTTCACAACTGAACTCTAACGCCACCATCTATATGAAGTCTTTATTGACAATCCTAGCTGCTCGTGCGCACAACAGAAAATTACCCTGTATTTATCTTGAATACATGTCTGTTTATGCATATAGCATGTCACCCATGACATATGTAAATATTCTCTCAGTAAAAGTAAGCCCCTTAAAGGTAGAGACTGTCATTTTTATCTGTGTATCTCTAGCATCTGGCACACAGTAGGAACTTAACAAATGTCAATAAATAAATGAAGAAGACTGTTAAGCAGCAGAACCAGGATTCAAACCAGGTCTTCTTAATCCAGATATGATCCTCTTCCCACTGGACCATAATGATTAGGGTGAAAAGCAGGGCTCTGCTTATAAATATTTAACAAACAGCCTTCCAAAAAATACATATCTATTTATATATTTACATGAATAGATTTGCTACAAATTTTACTAATATAAAGGATGTCATATGATTTACAATAGAATATACAATACTCTTTACTGTAAATTCCATATAGCCATTTATTTCTTAGCAAATGTTTTCACTGATTTTTGTGTTTCACACAGGTTCACAGAATTCCTGAAAATGTAAAAATGGTCTCTTGGGAGCTGACACACCCTATCAGGAAAGGCGCTAAATCAGATTCTTAATCTGGGGTCCTGAAACCTTCCCCCCAGCCAAGAGTCTAAGATAGATTTCGGGGGAGTGGGTGGCAGTCTAGCACCTTGGAAGAAAAAAATATCTGTTAAACTACAATTGGTTTCCGATGTATTTCTGTTTGATGTATTTTTAAAAACATGATTCTGAGAAGGGTCACCAGACCGTCCAAGGGATCCAGATATAAACAGGGCTGGAACCCCTGGCCAAAGGCAAGGTCTGCAGGACCGTAGGTGACACATATGAGGGAGTAATAGACCTAGACCCACATGTTCACTAAAGCCTTTACACAAAACACTATCTCCTCTGAACACCCAGAGGTCTTGGCGGAGAATGAGTTTCGGGGCACCCCGAGTCTCGGACCCAGCTGGTCCTGACCCCCAAGCCCCTCGAGGCGGGAGCCCCGGCTCCTGGGCTTTCATTCTGTCCTCAGCACCTGTCACACATGGGACCCCGGGAGACTCACCTGCGACACTTGGGGCGGCCGGACCCCTGGCGAGGGAGGTCCTGCTGTGGGACCCTGTGCGCCCCCGCCCCCACCTTAAGTAGCCCTAGTCTCTCTTCAGCCCTGCAGGGCCCCACCCCCCACATCCTGTGCGGTCCCCTCCCCCCTACCCCCATCTCCACAGCCTGAGGGGCGGGGGAAGAGAAGGGGACCTTCCCGTATCCGTCTAGAGGAGGGGGAGGGGAAGGAGCGAAGGGGGAGCAGGGAGGGAGGAGTAGCAGGCACACGCACACAGGCTCCCTTCCACACCCAGGGTCACGCTCGAACTCACTCACAAAAGCAAAACAAAAGGCAGACACGACGCCCTACAATCCTCGAACTGCGCCTGCGCACATTCAGGAAACGAACTCTGATTCCCAGAATCCATCGGCACAGGCCGGCGCCGAGGCGCATCCGCTCTGCCTAGGGGTGGATTCTGGGAAACCACGGCCTCATCCCATGAGCCCATCGCAGTCCGCAGCCTTCTGGGAATTGTAGTCTGGCCGCTGTTTCTGCGCTGGCGCCCTCATTGGCCTCTTCTTCTTGTTTTTCTGGGAGAAAGCCCACTGACATCAGAAGTGACGCCCTGACTCTCGTGGATTGGCTTTAAGTGAGGCAGAGTGGCCCAAAGCCGTCAGCCTCCCTCTCTTCCAGAGTCATCGGAGTGCAAAAAGTGAAGAGGGCTCGATGGCCCGGGGATGCCCTTGGCGTCTTCCTTGTCTGACTAAGCGCTACATTCCCCAGCTCCTGCTTCAGCCCCCTTCCTGGCCCTTGGAACACATTGTTCTCATCCATCCTTTGTGGGGGCCTGGGAAAGTCTTCAAAAGCTTTGGGGTAGACACCCTCCCTCCCACCCCAAACAAATGGTCAGTTACCCTCAGCCTGGTTTACACCGTCTGCCAGTACACTTTACCAAAATGGCCCCTGCACCTGCTGCAGCTTTTTGGGGCCGCAGCTGAGAGGTATTTTAGTATGACCCAAGGATATCCATTCTTAGGAAAAATTACCCAATTTTGATTTTTAAAAAAGATTAAAAAAAAAACCCGGAAGGCAGTTTAAAAGATATAGGATTATAAACTCAAAAGATAACTTTTTTTTAAAAAAAGCTTTTGCATTGACAAAATTGACCTAGCTATGATTAGAGGAGAATCAGTCAACTGGAAATAAAGCATTGGAGTGAATTTCTGATAAAGGCAGGATGTCTAAGCTAAGTTGGCAAGCGATATATCTGGAAGGAACATGGTAGAGTGGGAGAAGTGCTGACTATGGAGTGAGGAGGACCTCAATATCTGGGCACCCATGCCAGCTCCACCACTTCCTACTTTGACCTTTGGTAAATCTCATACCCTCCCCCACTCCTAACTTTTTAACGTGTAAATTTAGGGAACTGTACTAGTTGGCCTCTTTAGTTCTGATTAACTATAGATCGATAATCCTATATGACAATAAAGGCTATTTCCCCCAATTGGAAAGGGCTCAGAGGAGGTAAAGGAGTAATTTTCTTTCTCTGGATGGGAATAGCATTTTCCCTCATGAATCCTTTGGGATTGTCTTGGATCATTGTACTGCTGAGAATAGCAAGTCATTCACAGTTTGCTGGTTCTACTCACTTCACTCTCAGTTCATGTAAGTCCAGGTTTTTCTCAAATCATCCTACTTGTCATTTCTTACAGCACAATAATATTCCAACACAATCATATTCCACAACTTGTTCAGCCATTCCCCAATTACTGGGTATCCCTTCATTTTCTAATTCTTTGTCACCACAAAAAGAGCTGCTATAAATATTTTTATATAAATAAGTATTTTTCCCCCTTTAAAAAAATCTCTTGTTCCCCACAAGTATAGTTTTATTGTCTATTTCCTCCTGCAACTCATTTAGTTTCTCATTTAAAAATTCGGGTGCTGTACCATTTGTTACATGTATGTTAAGTATTGACATTCATTGTGATACATTTTAGCAAGATAGTTTCCTTTCTTATCTATTTTAATTAGATATATTTTTGTTTTCACTACCTCTGTGTTTTTTTTTCCTTTGGCTTAAGTATAATAGATTCTGTGCCAACATGTTACATTTACTCTATGTGTGTCTGTGCTTCAGATGTATTTCTTGTAAACAGCATATTGTAGGATTCTGGGTTTTAATCCATTCTGCTGTCTGCTTCCATTTCATGGATGAGTTCATCCCATTCACATTTACAGTTATAATAACTGTGTATTTCCATCCATCCTATTTTTCCCTGGTTTATCATTCTCCCTTTCTCAATCTCTCTCACTCTCTCTCTCTCTCTCTCTCTCTCTCTCTCTCTCTCACTCTCTCTCTCTCTCTCACTCTCTCTCTCTCTCTCTCTCTCTCTCTCTCTCTCTCTCTCTCTCTCTCTCTCCCTCTCCCTCTGTTACCTTTCACCCTGTCCCTCCTCACAAGGGCTTTACTTCTGACCACCACCTTCCCCAGTCCACTCTCCCTTTTCTCAGTCCCCCCTTCTTTTATTGCCATCCCTTTTTATTTCCCTTTAGTGTAAGATAGATTTCTCTATCCAACTGAGTGTATATATTATTCCCTCTGTGAGCCACTTCTAATACGAGTAAGGTTCAAGTGTTGCCTGCCACCACCACCATCTTCCCCTCCACTATAACAGCTCTTTTGTGCCTCTTTTATGTGACATAATTTATGCCCATTCTGTCTCTGCCTTCCTTCTTCTCCCAATGCAGTCTGGGAACTTTAGAATTTGGCTATGATATTCCTGGGAGTTTTCATTTTAGGATCTCTTCCAGATGGTGATTGGCAAATACTTTTTTT
>JAQQSU010014975.1:0-11287 GCA_028627135.1 Pseudochirops cupreus
TGTATGGTTTTGATAAATATATAGGAGATTGGTTATAGGAAAAAAGACTTTATGTCAGTATTTTTCTCTTTGTTATGGTCAGTAAACAGTATGCTCAATGGGTTTTTACTTTTTTATATCTTTCAATTAAAGATGTGACTGTAAAGTTATTTGATGTAGAACATCATTTGTAAAAGCTTGCTTCTTGGCGCAGCTAGGTGGCACAGTGAATAGACCACTGACCCTGGCATCAGGAGGACCTGAGTTCAAATCTGACCTCAGACACTTAATACTTACTAGCCATGTGACCTTGGGAAAGTCACTTAACCCCAACTGCCCTGCCTTCAAGCTCCAAAAAAAAGACAAAAATTTTTTTTTTGCTTCTTCATAAATTCATCTAGGATGCACTTGATGCATATGTAGATTATTCTTAAAATGTAGAGTTGAAAACGAGGCATATTGACTACTAGCTGTTAATAGTCTATTAGTTTTCCTTTTTTTTTAAAGTTCTAAACCTTCGTTATCTTCTCTTCTTTTAGATATCTTAAAAATCAGTCTCTCAACACCTTAAAATAATATTATCTCCAGTACTCCTCTAGGTACAATTGATCTAGTCTCATCTTTGTTTTCTTTGATATCAATTCTTCCTCATGTTGTGGTGCTACTGTTCTTGATAGCAAAAGCAGTTTATTACTTAGTCTAAACAGTTGATTGCTTAGTCTTCTCAGATGTTTTCCACTTCTGTTGTCTTTTAGCTGTACTCCTTCCACTCCATTCTTGGAATGATTTTGCCTTGCTGGGTCTTGCATTGAACTTTCCTTAAATTTATTTTTTCCCTCTACTTAAATAGCTATTAAACTCAAAATTACTATGGCAAAAACTTGAGGATAGGAGTTACTAGATTCTTTTCTTTTCTTTTCTTTCTTTTCTTTCTTTTCTTTTTTTTTCTTTTCTTTTCTTTTCTTTTCTTTTCTTTTCTCTTCTTTTCTTTTCTTTTCTTTTCTTGTTTTGCTTGTGATTTCATTGAAGTAGGGAATTTCACTTGAGGAAACTTTTCAGCATTGGTAATCTGCATCTACTTTGCAACTAAAAGTCCTATAAATTTACCTCATACACCAAGAGGCTCAGTGACTCATCCTAAATTTACACACATAGCACAATAGCACATCAGACTTGGGATTTGATCCTAGGTCCTCTGAATCCAGAGCTAGCACTCTTTTCACTAAACCACAGTGTCCTGACACAAGCCAGTGACTCCTAGAAGAAGAAATATAGAGGAAAACATTACAAACATGGTGGATAGATAGCCTGTGCAGACACACAAGCCAGGGAAAGGAAACGAAATGATAGGTACAGGGAAGAAGAAATAGATCAATTTTATTGGAACAAAGAACATGTCAAAAGGAGAAGTATGGTACCACAAAAAGAGAGGTTGGAACCAGATTGTCACTGCCAGGGTGCATGGTAGCTGCAAAGAGGCAAGTTAAGTTCCATGTCAGGAAAAATCTACATAACAATTGTGTTGTTCAGTCATGTCTGACTCTTCATGACCCTATTTGGGGTTTTCTTAGAGGAAATATAAGAGTGGCTTGCCGTTTTATTCTCCAGCTCATTTTTTAAAAGGATTAGGAAATTGAGGCAATCAGGGCTCATAACATGCCCAGGGTTGTACAACTAGTAAGCATCGAAGGTCAAATTTGAACTCAGAAAGATCAGTCTTTTCTGACTCCAGGCTTAGTATTCTATCCTCTGAGCCATCTAGCTGCCACATAACAATTAAAGCAACCTAAAAGTTGAATGGTTTGACTTGAGCAGTGATAGGCTTCCTCCCTAGGAGACCTCCAAGCAAAGGTTCGATAAAAGCTTTTCAGGGATGGCATTGTGGTGAGATTTTTCTGTATGGATTGGGTTCAGTGATCACTTATATCCTGTCCAACTCTCAAGTTCTATGATTCTGTGTCAGAGAGGGGACATGGACACCAGTTTCTAGATTCTAAGACTTTTTTCTCTGTCCATTACAACATGCTACCACTTCCTAGGTAGTAGTACACTGCTTCAAAATACTGTAGAGAAATGAATATTTTGGACATATGTTACACCACTTTCAAACAAACTACTAACTTTCCATTTAACGAGATGTAATATTATTAAGACAACCCCTTTATCCTAGTCAATAAATATGAAAAGATCTTGTCCATTGTAACAGCACAAAAGCTGCAGTGCTAATTAACAAGATGTCTGCAGCCCCCTCTGTGACATGGTTCTAGAGCCATCATCCTACTCCATTACTAAGAAATAATTGCTTTTCTCTTCTAATAGAGTCTTTGACAGGGAAAGCAAGGCAGGGTAAATAACACAAGGTAAACTGATAAGGATGAATATACTTTCAGACATATAATTGTGTGACTTACCCTTCCCCCATCACTGATTTATATCCACAGCATAACAAACAATTTTTTTTTTTGCTGGGTTCAGATGACAAAAAATTCTTGACTCATACGAATCATAGGTCAATTGAAGATTTTATTTTAACTTGTATTTTTATAATTTGTGTAAAAGAATGAGTATTTTTAATGAAATGGAAGTTCCCAATATACTTCAATTAAACTGGCAAACTTCAGACTCTTCCTGGCTCATGGGCACATTATTTTTGCTAAGATATTTGAACCAGTCAAGGCTTCTCTGAGACATTCTCTGTAAACAATCTTTCAAAGTTAAAACTTACAAAGAACTCCATTTATATTACAGACTTGGACTTTTTCTAAAGGTTTTTATGTTAATGTGGAAATTATACAAAGATGATGGAAATCCTGAGCTTTTCAGAGTCATTGAATCTTTATCCTTTGTGGACAAATGTCAAATTTGCTTTAAGGTGATGGGGAACTAAAATACACAAATGTGCAACAGCCAAAAGTAGTATGGTTATAATAAATTATGATATACTAAAACATACTCCTATTGAGGTCTTATTAATATAAAAATTCCTAAAAGAAAACAAATGGCAGAGGATTACGCAAAACATTTTAAAAAATAGTTCATTTTAGCCATATTAGAAAGGGAGCAAGAATAGTGCTGGATTTAGGGTTAGAAAGACCTGGATTCAGATCTATCATCTGCTTCTTAGAGTTGTGCATCCAGGCAAAAGACATAGTAACTCTGATCCTATGTTTTATGAATTGAAAAAAGGAAGATAATAATTGTACCAAGGTCACTGGGAGGATAAAATAATTCATCTACAGCATTTTGTTGCTGCTCAGATGTTTCAGTCATGTCTTACTCTTCATGACCCTATTTGGGCAAAGTTACTGGAGTGGTGTGCCATTTTCTTCTAGAGTTCATTTTACAGATGAGGAAACTGAGGCTAACAGGGTAAAGTGAGTTGCCTCTATTACTAAGAAATAATTACTTTTCACTGCCACTAGAGTCTTTCATAGGGAAAGCAAGGCAGGGCAAATGGCACAAGGCAAACTGATAAGGATGAATATACTTTCAGAGAGGGACATATAATTGTGTGGCTTTCCCTCCCCCCACCACTGATTCATATCCACAGTTAATAAATGTCCCAGGCCAGATTTGAACTCACTTCTTCCTGAGTCCAGGTCCCATGTTCTATTCACTGTTATCCAGCTTCACAAGTCCTAAAGCACTACATAAATGTTAATTAGGATAATATTTGTCACAACACGGAGTATCATCTGGATAATGTGTATAAGGGTGTTATATGAACACCCTATGCATAGTGTATACATTTTTACTCTGCAAATACCCAATCTGGGCATATGTGGGAACTTGGTAGTTAAGATTTTAAAAATTTTCTGTGCTTTAAGGTAGGAAGGTTATTTTATTCTTTTAAATGAGCTTCTTTTAAAGTATACAATTTAAAATACAATTAAAAACTATGTGATAATTATTTTACTTTTCATTTATTAAAATTATTAAATTTCATCTATTAAGATTCAACATGCATTTCTTAAGTATGTACTTTGTGTAAGATACTAAGGATACAAAGGCAAAAACAAAAGAAGTGCCCATTCTATGGGGGGGAGGATTAGAATGGAATGCACACATAGGAAATATACGGAAAGCAATTTGAGAGGTAATCTGGAAGACCTCGTATAGCAGGTAGCACTCAAGCTGAGTCTTAGTGTCATGTGATCAGAGATGTGTAAATGGAAGGGATCACAGAAGCCATGTAGTCTAGCCTCCTTATCTTACAGATGAGGAAACTGAGGCCCAAAGAAGTTAAATGACTTGCCCAAGGTGACTTTTATAGTATCAGACATGGAACATGAACCTAGATTCTCTAAATCCAGTGCTCTTTCCATTGAACATACTGCCTTGATAATAGTGAGAAACTCCAAGAGGTGGAAATAAAGAAAGAAGAAAGCAATCCAAGTATGGCAGGAAATGGAATGGCACATCCAGGACACCATAAATAAGTCAGTTTTATAGAAATATAGAACATATGTGATTAGTGAAGTCAGACTACAATGATAACTTGGGATCATATTTTCAAGGCTTTAAATACCAGAGAAGTTTGTGTTGTATTCTTGTAGCAATAGGAAAACATTTAAGTCCCTTGAGCAGAAGGGTGACATGGTCAAACTGCATTTTAGGGATATCAATTTGAAGAGGATGGACTGGAGAAAAGAGAGATACATGAAGCAGAGAGACCAAATAGTGAATCCATCACCAAAAATAGGTGATAGATATAGATGATATAACTATAGATATAGATATAGCAAAGACAGGAAAGTCATCAGGAAGGTTGACAGCAAATGATCTAGTCTTTTCTCATTTACAGATTAATTGGATCAGTGCTTGGGAGCAAAATAGCTTCATTACCCTTGCCTGAAGATAGATCTTGTGTGTGGGAGTAGGGGTGGTAATTGGGGTGGCAGCAATGTTTGGAATCTTGGAAATAGCATTAGGGAGACTTAGGGACTACAGGAATTAAGTGGAAGTTACAAGGAATTTTCTAACCCTAAGTCAAATAGCTGTCAGCGACCACAGATACATGAGGACTAAGCAGAGAAATTCAAAAGAATACATGTAATCTTAACCTGGGAGCACACTGGTTAACTTTGCCACTTATGAAGGCATAGTGATTTATAACCTTCTCAGCTTTTGCCTTGTGTATTTCCAAAAAAGTGCCTTCCACTTGTGTGCCCTGATCACATATACTCCTCTGATGCACCTCTTCATGTATGTTCCCTGTCCATACGTTTCCTATCTGTGTGCTCTCCATTTATGTCCCTTGTCACATAAGGTTTCTGTGTGTTGGTAGTTTCCCCACTAGTCCTGTGGCTCCCTGGGAGAGATTGTACTCTGTGTGTGTGTGTGTGTGTGAACATAATCTTTTCTTATTTTACTTGTATTACTATTTAATGAAATTTCTTTTGTTTGAATTATCATATCTTGTTGCCAACTACTAAAATAAGTACAAGTGGAAAGTCGTGAACCATAGTTTTTTGAGTAGATGTTATTCACAGAAAGTTTCTAACCTGGCATACTTTTAAAATCAGTCCTTGTGTGATGACGTAGAGGGCCCTAGATGCTACACATAACTATTAATAATTTCCTCCTCTATAAATAACTAGTGCCATGGTTAACGGTTGCACATGTGTTATTTTGTTTTCCTAAATGAGTTGTAATCTCTTTCAATGCCATGGTTGTGGATAATACTTTCATCTTCCATGGTATATAACAGAGTCATAGACAGCTAGGTGGGGCAGTGGATAGAGAGGTGGACTTGGGGTCAGGAAGACCTATGTTCAACTCTGGCTTCAGATATTTGGCATCTGTGTGTTCTTGGGTAAGTCCCTTAACCTCTGTCTGCTTCAGTTTCTTCATCTGGAAGATGTGGATAAAGACAGCACCTACTTCCCAAGGTCACTGAGAAGATAAAATAACATACTTGTTAAACCCTTTGTAAACCTGACAGTGTGTTATACATGCTAGTTATTATTATTTTATAAGACATTCAGTAAAAATTATTAATTTATTTGGTTGAATATATCTAACTCAAACCTGTTATTTTCCCTCCAGCCTCTCTTCCCCTGGCTGATCTAAGCTCTTCCTCTTCTGTTAATCATATGGATTGACCTAAAGAAAATATGAAACATAAAGTAGAAGATACTCTTTGGATCAACAAATAAGTCTTGGCATGAGGCAGTGGAGGAAAAGAAATTATACGGATGGAAGAGTCCCCATCATTGGAAAAACTTGTGTTTTCAGTTCCCCCATGGCTATATATAGAACTCAATTTGAAACACATGCCCCAGTGCTTACAGAAGTAAATAATAGGGAGGGTTGAGTTAACATAGTTCATCATTTCACCCAATCAAGTGCTTTGAAAGGTAATATATTTCTCTGTGTTAAAAGCACATAAATATGGTCTTGAACGATCATTTTATCGCCTGCCACCCTATCATGTGGCAGCCATAATGAAAATTAAAATTCCCACTTTGGGAGCACTTTGATTTCTGCAAAGTGATTGACTCACAATAACCGTGTTAGAAAGGCAGTATAAGTATTATCATCACCCCCCTCTTCGAATTGAAGAAACTAAAACTGTGAGAAGTCAAGTCAGTAAATATTTATTAAGTACCTAGTATACGCCAGGCACTGTGCTAAGTGCAAGAATCAACAAAGAAAGGCTAGATATGCTCCCCATTTACAAGAAGCCCACACTTTAATGGGGCAGACAAAATGCAAATAACTATGTGCAAAGCAGCTGTATACAGCATAAGTGAGGGGTAATCAACTGAGAGAAGGAATAAAGAAAGGCTTCTCATTGAAGGGACTTGCCCAAAGTCACCCACCTATTAAATATCTTAGGTGAGATTGGAACCCAGATTTCCAGACACCAAGACCAGCACTCCTTCCACTGACTAGACCATATTGCCTTAATTGCTACCATATTTTAACTATGGGGTTATAACAAAGTAGTTGTGAAGGCATTATCAAGATTCAGCTTTTCTTCTCACTTTTGTCTGGGTGCTACACACATCCAAGTCTTTTCTCATTCATCACTTTTTATTTCATTTCATTTGCACGAATGCCAAGCTAATTGATCTAAAAGAACTCTAAACACTCAGTTTATACAACTTGTTATAACCCTTTACACAAAGAGTCATAGGGTTAGAAAAGATCTTAGGGGATATTAAGAACAATTTTCTCTTTTTACTAGTAAAGAAACTGAGGAACAAATTGGTTAATGACTTAGCCAGGGTCACAGCAGGTGACTACATCATTCAATCTCACCCAAGGTGGGATTTGATCTAGGGTTTTTCTGATTCGAAGTCCAGTGCCCTAATCATTATACCAGATGCTCTCTAACAAATATATTCTTTCTTCAGAATTCCAGTCCCTATATTTGCATGTCGTTAAAAAACAGGCTCACTCAAAACATATATACCTGACTTAATTGTGCAAACATACCATCTCTCTGATAATCTCCTCTCACTCAAAATCTCTTAATGATGCACATTTACAATGGAGCAAACACCTCCTCAGGGGAGGAGCTTGGATCCATTTCAACTTCCCTTCCCAGGAACCACCTGCCAGGATCCTTTTATTTAATGAAAGAGGGGAATTTGATAAGTGACAGGATGCCCAGATGTGCCCATGTACTCTTAAAGAAATTTCCAATTGAGTACGAACATATGCATATATATATATATATATGTGATTATACTATAAGACCATTAGATTTTAGAGTTAGAAGAGATTGTAAGGACTATGCAGCCAGATCACTGAATTTCACATATGCAGAAATTGAGGCCAAGAGAGGTTATGTGAATTGTTCAAGATCACATTGTGAGTAAATGTCAGAACTGGGCTTAGAATAGAAGCGTTGGTTCAAAGCCTGGGCCTCTTTCCACAACACAATCAGATTTTGTTTAGTTAACTGAAACTTTAAAAAAAATCTAGTTTAAAGGTACCAAACTTAAAAAAAAAAAACTATGGAAAAGCTGAAAAAGCATCAGAGAAGAGCTATGAAAAAAGAGGTTATGAAAAATGAGAAAATAGGTCCTATGTCTTCAAAATTAAAAAATATTATGAGGAGAAAGCTAAGCATATACAGATATATAGATGAAGAGAAGATGAGAGTTGGAGAAAACCTTAAGGATAACTGGTGCAGTCCATAGATTAATATGAGCCCCAGCCACACCATTCATGAAACGTGGTCAGTAGATGACGAGCTCCTTGAATGCAGGGACTGCCTTTTGCCTCTTTCTATCTGTCCAGTGCTTAGTACAGTTCCTTGCACATAGTAGGTGCTTATAAATGTCTATTGATTGATAATCCATTCATTCTTCAGTTGAAGACTGCCGGTGAAGAGGAACCCACTACATCTTGAGACACATCCTTCCACATTTGTTGTTTTTTAGTCATTTCAGTTGGGTCCAACTTTATCTTACCCCATTTGGGGGTTTTCTTGGCAAAGATATTGGAGTGTTTTACCGTTTTCTTCTTTGGGTCATTTTACAGATAAGAAAACTGAGGCAAACAGGATTAAGTGACTTCTTGATATTCTGCTTTTCAAAATCTTTAGGGATAGCTATTTGGAAACAAAACCACTAAGCAATTCCATTTAGAGCTTGTCAGTCAAACAGTTGCTGGGCTTCATATACACATTTTATGAGTAAATTTCATTACTTTTTATGAGTTACTTTGATGTCATATATACACTTCCCTATTTTTTTTACATTTTCTCTGTGTGTTTCTCACACATATACATACACATACATACACACAGAGAATTGCATTGCATCTAAGACAATACTCATTGATTTTTCATAGCTAGCTAAAATGAAGTAGTTCTTGTGGGCTAAATTTTTTTATTAAGAAATCATAATACAGTTATCTTAAATGTTGAGGCAAGTATTGTGAATAAATATAGTTCTCAGTATAGGCTTTTATAAAGAATTGTTCCTCAAAAGAAATTAACCACATCCTTCGTATTTATTAAATCCTGAGAAACACCTTGATTTAGTATCTTACAAGGCAAAAACTAATATTTAGGAAACTATCATAAACTACCCTTCGGTATTCATACTGAATTTCTGGAATTGTTTGATTGCTCCCATACTGCCACATTTGTTGAAGAGTCACGGCATATGGCATGCTACTGCCTGTCTGGAAATGTTTTAGTGATTTCTTTCCAATCTTACCAAAATTCTGTGCTATTTAGAACCAAGTGGGGGAGGAATAGCTGGAATAGGGCTGTGATTTCCTTGTTATAGGGAACTCCCAGATGAAGAGACTTCTTTACCTATGTAGCTGAGCACCTTCTCTACAATGTATGGTACTACAGAGTTGTCTAGAGCCCTGAGAGGTTAAGTGCCTTCCCAAGGGTCACACAGATAGCACATGTCAAGAGATAGGATTGAACTCAAGTTTTTCTCCTTTGAAGTCTGCCTGTCTATCTGCTATGCCCAACTGCTTCTATGATATTCTTTGCAATAGGATCATTCAAAAACTGATTAAACCTCCTCATTTTACACATGATCACAATAAGGTTCAAAGGAAGTTACACAACTTTTCCAGGATCACACAGCTGAAGTTAGGTAGGATTTGAACCCAGATCTTACAGATTCTAAATCCAGCATTCTTTTTAATACACCACATTATTTCTACAATATTCTAAGAAATAGAATCCCTGATCTGGACATTTCTTTAACTCAATGTATTAAATTCCCTTCTCCCTCTAATGTTAGTTTTAAAAACTAGGTTTTTGCCTTCTAACATTGTGGAAATTACAATGCTGGTCATTCTTCATCTATTTTATATTTTATATATCCTATAATGGATGATTTATCTAATATAACCATGTAAAGTTACATCATTTATCTAATATAACCATGTAAAGTGTTACAATGGCAGACACAAAAAGAGTAAACAAAATCAACACTATAACAGGACATTTGGATGCAAATGTCCTTAGAAATAGCTAATGGTTTTACATACACATGGTTTATAAATGGTACCTCAAAGAAATATGAAAGGGGAAATGAAATTATTTGGAGGAGAGCTATGGGGCCACATTTTCAGACACAGATCGTTAAAAATTAACTTAAATTAACATATTATTGCTTATGTAGTTGTCCATCATTTTAGTTAAAAAAAAAACACAAATGAACAAAAGCATGCCTATCAGGTATAACAAAATAAGGTAACAAATGATTGAAGCTTACAAAAAAAGAAGTGGTGGGACAGGGTGCAAATATTTGAGAAGTTTTCCAAAAAACCTATTGGCAAAGTGCTTTTTTTCCTCCTTGTGAAGAAGAACTTATTTAAATAAAATCAAGATTCTGGTGGAATTGAGTGGGTCTCTTGGAAATATTTTATGACTGTGGCTAGAACCAGATTTAACAAAAATGTCTTATAGTTTCATCAGTTCTTCCAGGTTCATGGTAATATTTTCCAAAGTTAACACGAAACGCTTTACTCAGTTTTCTTTTTACTGGCCTAGATTTGGACATACTTGATTTTTTCTTTTTGTATTACTGAGCTTTTTCAGTGTAATGGAGATACAGCGTACAAAAGCAAGGATAAATCAAATGAAAAGAGGAAAGGCACAGAAATTTGAAAGAACAAATCACCCTCTGTCTGCCAATTTTTAATGAAAAGAAAAATTTGCTCAGGTTTTTTCTGGAATTAGAATTCTAGTATTCTAGGGGAACATTATGAATATGTAAATAAGGCTGCTTGAATGTAGCCACTGCTTTCTTTAATTTTGCTTTTATTTGCTTTGTTCAGGAAGGATAACTTTAAATATTTATGTTTTGGGTTATATTATTTGCAATGAACACAAAACAGTAACAGAATCATGTGTTGTATTTTTTTCAAACACTCTAGTCAAATTCTTTTCTTTGAAATAAATGGGAGAGGGATTTTTGTTGTTGTTATACAGTTGTGTCCAAGTCTACATGACTTTATTTGGGGTTTTCTTAGCAAAGCTACTAGAATAGTTTGCCATTTCCTTTTCCAACTCATTTTACAGATGAGGAAACTGAGGCAAAGAGGGTTAAGTTACTTGCTCAGAGTCACATAGCTAGTAAGTGCCCAAGACCAAATTTGAACTCAGGTCTTCCTTACTCAAGGCACAACACTCTATTCACTATACCACCTAGCTGCATCTTGAAATAGAAATAGGGATTTAAGACTGCATTTATAAAGTGAATGGCAAGGTAAAGAAGTTGATGAATGCAGGTCAGCATTTTCTCTGCTACTTACAGTCTGAAAGACTTGCCAAGAGCAATGAGAAGTTAAGAGGCATACCCAGGGTCACTTGGGGGGG
>JAQQSU010014976.1:0-11286 GCA_028627135.1 Pseudochirops cupreus
TTATATCCCAAAGAGATTACAGAAGTGGGAAAAGGTCCCATATGTGCAAAAATATTTATTGCAGCTCTCTTTGTGGTTGCAAAAAACTGGAAATATAGGGGATGCCCATCCATTGGGGAATGGCTGAACAAGCTATGGTATATGAATGTAATGGAATACTATTGTGCTATAAGAAATGGGAAGGGGGTGGACTTCATAATTGCCTGGAGAGGCTTATACGGACTGATGCTAAGTGAGAAGAGCAGAACCAGGCAAAACCTGTACACAATCACAGACACATCGTACATGTGATGACCAACCTTGATAAACTGGACTATCCTCAACAACGCACAGCTAAAGACAACTCTACAAGCCTCAGGATGGAAGGAGACATCTAAACTCAGAGAAAGAAATAGAAAGACTAGAGTTTAAATGGAGACTGCAGCAAAACATATTACCGTTCTCTTTCATGTCTGGTTTTGCTTTTTCTTTTCCCAGTGATCACTCACTGGTTACAGCCCTTCTATACGACCAAACTATTGTACAATGTGAAAGTATCTGCAGATCCCGTACATGACTGCACGCCACCATGGGGTGGGGGGGGGAGGGAGAGGAGAAAATCTGAAACTCGGGTGATTGTGGAACCGAATCTTGTAAATTAAAAGTAAATAAACAAGTCATTTAAAAGAAAACAACAAAAAAAATGATGCTCAAGATGAACTAGTCATTTGAAGTTATTGTTAGAACAATATTTCCGTCACGATGCACAGCATTCTCTTGGTGCTGTCATTTTAGTTTTCATTATTTCATGCAAGTCTTTCCAAGTTTTTGTAAAATCAGTCAGATCATCATTCCTTATGGCATAAGTAGTATTCCTAAAAAGAGGATTCTTGACACGCTCAAGTTTAATCTTTGTTACCAATGTTTTCTCCATCACTCCCTTAAGTTCTAGAAAATCAGCACTGCAGTAAATCAAGCTCTGATTTGCTGAACTTTTTAGGTCTAAACGCTCTCACTGAAAATGTAACAATCACTCTGGCAGTTTGAGCTGCCTCCAGCACATGCCTGGCAGATGATACAGGATGCCTCTCTCCTGCCTCAGGCATGGACAGGGTTGTTAATGGAAAGAGCGCTGGCCTTTAATAAGACCTTGGTTTGAATCCAAGTTCTCCCACTTACTACCTGTTTGACACTGGGCACATTAGCTGACCTTTCTGGACCTTAATTTCTTCATCTGTAAAATAAAGGGTTTGGCTAAGATGCTGACTAAAGTCTTTTCTAGCTCAGAATCCTTTGATCCTGGGACCCTTCATGTTCAATGAGAGCAGGGAGAAAGGAGTACAGTGGCAGGATTACCTAATGGGAAGAGCATTGAAAGGGAGTCAGTAGCCTTGGACTAGTCCCAGCTCTGCCATTAATTGACAATGTGACCTGCGCGAGTCACTTTATCTGTTTGAGCTCTTGGTTCCCCATCAATTAAATAAAGAGATTGTACTAGCTGAGCTCCGAGATCCCTTCCATCTTCTACATTAGATGCTATGACACTTTTGCTGGTTGGTGGCATACATTCAACTCTGTACTACTTTTTTTTTTAATTGCTTTATTGACGCTCTTTTCTTTTCTTTTTTTACATCACTGTAATTTCCCAGTGACTTCCCCAACCTCCTTCAACAAGAACCCTTCTTTGTAACATTTTGTTAAATTAATATTTTGTCAAATAAAAAAATTCATCTTTTTTTTCTTTCTTTCCCCCCTTTTCTTGACTTTTTATTGTTCCCTTTCTTCACCATTCTGTAGAAAGGTTTTGGACAATGAGAGGTCTCGAATAGTGCACCCAAACCTGCTCCAGTGGTGGGGGGGCCCAGCAGGGCAAGACCCTCATATCTTGGAGTCTGCAAGAGAGGAGAGTCATGGAGTATATGTATTTTGTTGTCTTTACCTTCCTTCCTCTTCTCTCACCACACTCTCTGGCTCTCCTTCCTCACTATACTGTTTGCCCCTGTTTTTCCACTTCAGACACACCAAGTGACCATGTGGAATATCCAAACAAGGTATCAGTATATCCCTTCCCTCCCGGCAGGCTCCAGATGGCAAAGAATGCAGCTGGCTCAGGTTCCCTGGCAAAACAAAGCGGACATGTGTCCTTTCCAGCTCTGTCAATGATCTTATGAAAGCCCCACTAGTCATCCTTCTGGTGGGCACCTTTTGTTCTCTTGGTAGATTCACATGCCATAGGAATTTTGTGTGTTGGGGGGAGAGGGGGAGGAAGATCCTTAGAAATTATACAGTTCAGCCCCAACTCCTTGCTTCATAGAAAAAAATCTCAAGCTGGAGAGATGAAGTGATTTTTCCCCCCTCAAATCATTGTTAGTTGATGGCAAAACTGGGGTTAGGAACCAGATTTCTTGAGATGATTTAATCTAAGATGGATTCTCACTTCACTATGCCATCTGCCAGTCTTCCCAGTCTTCCTTAAAGCATTGTTCAAATGGGAATTATTATTGTTATTACTAGACAGATCATACACTGGTTTTTTTTTTGTTTGTCCAGGGTTTTCTCTGCCAATGGGATAACAGAGGAAAACAGTAACAGGAGGTGAAAGGACTTTTGTCTCCTGCTTCTATTGACTTTGTCAAAGTGTGATGCTAGAGCAGGGGAAAAGACTTTTCAGTCTTTTAATGTTGCTAACAGTCATTCAGGGCTTGATATCAGTGATCACCATGGATTTCAAGACATTTAAAACCTATTTAGAGAGCCAGGGGCAGACAGACCACGCAGAAGGGACTTCAGAGGGATGCTTTTGTTCTTATAACATTTGTTTAATGATAATGAAATATAGTCATGACTCAATGCCCACTGTAGCATACATACTGTATTGGAGAGAGTGTGGGGGCTGAATTCAGAAACTGCCGTTGTTGTTCAGTTGCGTCCAACACTTCATGACCTTCTCCAGTGGCAAACAGAGGTCAAGTGACTTGCCCAGGGTCATACAGCTAGGAAGATTTTGAGGCTGGATTTGAACTCAGGTCTTCCTGACTCCAAGCCTACACTCTATACGCTCTATCCACTGAGCCACCTAGCTGCCCTGGAAATACCTGGGTTTAAATGCTGCCTCAATCACTGTTACCTGTGTGACAGTGGGCAAGTTACTTAATCCTTAGATGTTTCAGACAACTACCTGTAATTTAGCTACTGAGTCAGGTTGTAATCCTTCAGTTTTGGGGTGTTTTTTGGGTGAATTTAAAAAATTTATTTTATGTATTATTTATGTATTATTCGAATACAAAATGAGAAAAGAAAAAAATGATTGCCATGAACACAGCAGTACGTAAGAGAGGACTCAATATAAAACAATAAATTTCTTTTTTTTCTTTCTTTTTTCTTTTTTTTCTTTTTGGTGGGGGAAGGTAGGGCAATTGGGATTAAGTGACTTGCACAAGGTCACACGGCTAGTAAGTGTTAAGTGTCTGAGGCTAGATTTGAACTCAGATTCTCCTCGCTCCAGGGCTGGTGCTCTATTCACTGCACCACCTAGCTGCCCTTAAAACAATACATTTCCATTTCAAGAAAACCTATATAACCAATACTACACCTTGTTTTCAAAGCTGTCCAGCTTTTCTTTGCTTCCTTGTAGGTTTTCTTTTGCTTTCTGCTGTGTGCTTTTTAACTTAAATTTTTTCCTCTCCTTCCTCCCCCCCCCCCAAAGAAGACTACAATTAAGCTCAGAGATACACACACAAACACACACACACACACACACACACACACACACACACACACACATAGATATCTATAAACATACACGTATATACACACATATACACTCATATACACACATATAAGACCATACTATGTTTATTTCCACTTGTCATCTTTTCTCTGAAGGTGGACAGCATCTTCCTTCATAAGTCCAAGTATTGCCATGTTTTTCTAGAGCAACCAGCTCATCATGTCCTTCACTACTACTACAACCCAGTGACATCCTGTTTGAGAGATTATCTGGGAAAGGTTTCCCCCTATTTTCTGCATCCCTTCTATTCTTGGCTGCATAGGTTTTATTTATACAAGAAAATTTTCATTTAAAATAATCAAAATTATCCATTTTACACTTTAGCAATGCTTTCACCTTATGACATAGTTTAAGGTCTCATATTACTGAATCCACTTCCTTTATATCTTTTCACCTTGTATCTTTGAAGTTCCTGAACTTTTATTATTTTAAATGAACTTTGTCATTTTTTTCTAACTCAGTAAGATAATTTTTTTAGTAATTTAATTGGGATGGAATTACATAAATAGATTAGTTAAGCAAAATTGTCATTTTTTGTATTGCCTTTACCTATCCATGAACAATAAATATTACTTCAGTTATTTAGATTTGACTTTATTTGTATAAAAAGTGTTTTATGTTTATGTTCATATAGTTCCTGTGTCTGTTTTGGCAGATATATTATCAGGTATTTTATTCTGTCTAGTTATTTTAAATGGTCTAAAATAATATTGAATAGTATTGCTGACACACAGTGTAGTTTCCTTATTTTTCTCTTTTCAACCTATTTTAGCTTTGACTTTGTCTGAGATCATGCTTACTACCAATGCTTTTTTATATAATAAATTATATTTCTGACCTTTATTTTATCTTTTTGTGTATCTCTCATTTTTATAGCATTTCCTGAAAGCAACATATTGTTGAATTTAAACTTTTAATCTGCTATCAGTTTCCATTTCATAGGTAGATTCAGCCCATTCACATTCTAATCTGTAATTACTTGTGTATTTCCCTCCTTCTTATTTTTCCTCACTATCTCACTCTATTTACCCAACTCCTTCTCACTCCTCTGCTTTACTTCTAGTCACTACCTTGCCCTCCTATTCCTTAACCTACCCACCCTTCCAAGAGTCCTTCCCCTCATTCTCTCCTCCCACCCCATCCCCTTGCCTTCTTGTTTCTTTCTGAATTTAGAAGAGTTTTATTCCCTTCTAGATATTGTTCCCTCTTTAACCCATTCCCAATGAGAGAAGGTTCCAGCACTATCTGCCTTCCCCCCTGCTAGCTTCTTCCGAATCAATTTTTCCTTTCATGCTTCATTTGTATGATAATTACACCTTTTTATCTCTCCCTATAGTTTTTTTTTGAGTCGCCCCATCATACCCAGCTCAGCCCAAGCTTTTCTTTCAAACCACCCAAATAATGATGACAGATATTTTCACCTTTAAGAAGTAAATAATTTGACCTTATTGAGTGCCTTATAATTAGTCTTTAATATTTACCTTATATTTCTCCTGGATATTTTATGTCTAATTTTCTCTTAAGTTCTGTTGTTTTCGTCACATATACTTGAAAGTCAGTTTATTAAATGTCAATTTTTTTTCATTTGCAATTATACTTAACTTTGTGTAACTTGTGTTACCCTTGATTGTAACCCTAATTTTTTTTTTTTGCCTTTTTTGGGAGAGCAATTGGGGTTAAGTGACTTGTCCAAGGTCACACACAAGTGTCAAGTGTCTGAGGCCAGATTTGAACTCAGGTCCTCCTGACTCCAGGGCCGGTGCTCTATCCGACCCCAACTCTTTTGCTCTATGAAATACAGTATTCTAAGATCTATGGTCCTTCAGTGTAGTAGCTCTTAGATAACCCTTATCGTAGCTCCACAGTATTTCAATTGTTTTTTTCTTACTTCCAATATTTCCTCCCAGGCCTGGGGACTTTGTAACTTGGTTATGATATTCCTGCACATTCTTCTCCTGGGGTCTCTCTCAGCTGATGATCGGTGACTTTGTTCTACTTCTGCTTTGCCTTCTTGTTCTGGAACTTCAGGGCAATTTTGCTTGATAATTGCTTGTAATGTTGTATTGATTCCTTTTTTATCATAATTTTCAGGTAGTCTAACTATTCTTATGTTATTTCTCCTGGATATGTCCTCCAGA
The DNA here is from genome assembly GCA_028627135.1 of Pseudochirops cupreus. Taxonomy (NCBI): domain Eukaryota; kingdom Metazoa; phylum Chordata; class Mammalia; order Diprotodontia; family Pseudocheiridae; genus Pseudochirops; species Pseudochirops cupreus. The sequence goes on from JAQQSU010014976.1 coordinate 5,908, forward strand.
TCAGTTGTTTTTCTTATGAGATATTTCACATTGTTTCCTAATTTCATTCTTTTGACTTTTATTATTTCTTGGTGTTTTAGAATGTCATTAGCTTTCCTTTGCCCAATTCTAGTTTTCAAAGAATTATTTTCTACCTTAAGTTTTTGATTCTCTATTTCAAGTTAGTTGACTTTCTTTTCATAATTTTTTTTTATTTTCTTGGATTGCTCTTATTTTGCTTTCTAACTTTTCCTCAACCTCTCTTCTTTGATTTTTAAAGTCCTTTTAAAGTTCTTCCATGAACTCTTTTTGTGCTTGGGACTATTTGACATTTGTCATTGAAAAAGGAGTGGCTTTTTTTTAGCTTCATTATCTTCATCTGAATGTGAGCCCAGATCTTCTCTATCCCTATGGTGGCTATCTACGGCTGGGTTCCTTCTCTTTTGCTTACTCATTTTTATTATTTTTTTGTTTTGTTTTATTTTATTTTTAGCATCTATTATTGTAATCAAGTCCTAGTCCCAAGGTATGGGGAATGATGCCCCAAGGTCCTTCTTATTGTTATTTTCTGAGTTCTACCCCAGGGCTCAACCTTGGGCTCTCCTCTTCACTCCTAAGCTATGGCTAGGGCCCCTAGCCACACTGTCCTGCAAATGATCTTACTCCCTGAAGACCACCCTGAAGGTGGCTGCAAACTGTAGCTGTTCACTCTACCTTAAAACTGAAACAAGGGACTCTGCTGTCCTGCAGGTGTCCATAGCTATCGGGGCTTGCTGCTTGTTGATTCTGAAGAGTTGGCCTGAAGATGTTGATGCTTCACTCAGGCTGAACCTCGCTCTAAGAGGTCGGGTGTTTCCTGTGGGCGTCTTCTCAAGTCGTCTTAGGAGGACAACTGCTTTACCCTTACTTTTGTTTATTTCTACTGCTCTATGTTTCCTTTGAGGTAATGTTCTGTCTTTTTTGGTAGAGGAAATTTGGAGCCAAGAAATTTTCTGACCTACTCTGCCATCTTCCCAGAATCCTCTCTAATCCCTCAGTTGTTGAGAGGTCCCACTTTAGAAATTCCCCATGATCTTTTGGATGTTCTATCAAAGGAATAGCTTATTGTAGTGAAAACAACGCTGGTCTTTGGATGCAGGAGACCTGGCCTCTGATACACATCTGTGACCACAAGGTAAGTACTTTACTTCCATAACTCCCATTTTCCTCACATATAAAATGAAGGGTTTGGGTTCCAGACTCTTCTATCTCTATATACTCTGACTGTATTATCTTGACCCAGCTAACTCTGAAGATTACATCAATTTCTAAGGTACCAATCAATTTAAATTAGCAAGTGCTATGAACACATGCCAACAATCAGCTCATCTAGATTCCCCTTATCATAGACAGGACTCTTGGTAGTCACAACATGTCCAACTAGTTGATTCCTCATGAGCACCCTTTTTAGTATATTCATTGTGAAGAAGGTTGAAGGTTTATTTCAAAGCTCTAGTTGCCTACCATTTACTCTCTGAAGCTTTTGTCAATAGGTGGCACAGATTTATTATAATAAATATTTATTATTTTAGATAAGAGAATCTAAAATAATTCGAGAGATCTGAGTCAGAGTCCTGTTTCTGACATTCACTTCTCATACCCTGGATAGATGGCTTAATTTCTCAGAGCCTCAGTGTCCTGGTCTTTAAAATGGGAATAAAAATTTGCACTAGGTACCTCAAAGGGTTATTGTGAAGAAAACACTTTGTAATCTGTAGGATACTATGTAAACATGAACCATTATTTGTAAAACTCATTCTATAAAAGAACTCTTCATCACTTACTAAAATTAATTGCCATTTATTTACCTAAATACACTACCAACAAAAGAATATTCTATTTGAAACAAGATATGAGAAAATAAAATCTAGGTATTTTTAGATATCTTGCTTAACTTATATTGTAGAATCATAGAATTTGAGGATTGTAAGAGACCTTAGCAGGGCAGCAATGTGGCACAGTAGAGAGAGTGCCACACGGAGTCAGGAAGTTCAAATCTTTATGAATTCAAACCCAGCCTCAGACACTTACTAGCTGTGTGACCCTGAGCACATCACTTCACCCTGTTTGCCCAGTTTCCTTCTCTGTGAAATGAGTTGGAGAAGTAACTGGCAAACTACTCCAGTATCTTTACCAAGAAAATCCCAACTGGGCTCATGAAGAGTTGGATATAACTGAAATGACTCAACAACAACCAGGGAACCTCAACGGCCATCTAGTCCATCCCATGTGGACATATATATATACATACACACATAAGTATAGATATATCATACCACACATACTATAACATACCCTACAAGTTGTCCAGTCTCTGCTTGAAGACCTTCAAGGAAGGGGAACTCATCAACCTGTCTAAGCAACCTATTCCACTTTTGGACAACTCTAATGACTGGGAAGATTTTCTTGAAAGTGAACCTCAATTCACTTTTTTCAACTTCCACCCCTTATGATAAATCTGTTCTGTACTCTTTATGATAGCCTTTCAGATACTTGCAGATAGATATGCATTCCTGCCTTCCCCCTTAAAGTCATCTCTTCTCTAGGTTAAACATACTCAATTCCTTCAGCTGATCCTTGAACAACATGAACTCAGTACCTTTCACCCTCTGTGGACTCCTCTGAACTTTCTCCAGCATAGCAATGTCTTTCTTGAACCGTGGTTCCCAGGATGACACACAATATTCCATATAGCATCTGAAAAGAGCAGAGCGTAGTTGGGACTATCCCCTCTCTGTTTCGAGAGTCTATTGCTCCCTCGATCACAGTAGCCCAAAACGCTAGTCTCAGTTCAGATTGGCTTTTTGGGAATCATGTCATACTGCTGAGTCATTTTGAGCTCTCAATCCCCTTAAGCTCCTAAATGTTTTTTTAGAACAACTGCTGCTCATTGATGCTTCCTCCATTTTATACTTGTGAAGTTAATTTTTTGTACCCAAGTGAAAGGCTGCATTTATCCTTTTTGAATAGCATCTTATTAGAATCAGCCCAGTATTCTGGTCTGTTAAAACCATTTGGATTCAGACTCTCATCCTGGGTTAACTATCCCTATGAACTTTCTGTCATCTGCATATTTGATGAGCACACCATTTATGCTTTCCCTTGCTTTTGATAATTGCCTGGTTAAAAATTGGCTTCCGTATTCTTCAGAGTAGCTCATTTAATGTACAAAGTTCCTGTGTTCCTGGACATCTACAGCTCCATATGCCATATCAGATCTAGTTACTTCATCACTGGTTTTTGTTTGATTTTATTTTGTTTTTCCTATAGGTAGGTCAAATCTGAAGGGCAATTTTTTAATGTCATTTTAAATTTCTTTGTTTTTAGTTTACAACATTCAGTTCCACAAATTTTTGAGTTGCATATTTTCTCCCCTTCCTCACCCCAAGATAGTGTGTAATCCAATATAGGTTTTATATATATACCTTTACATTCAACATATTTTCACAATAGTCAAGTGATAAAGAAGAACTATAACCAACGGAATGAACCACGAGGAAGAAGAAACAAAACAAAAAAGAGAGGGGAAGTAGTTTGCTTCAATCTGCATCCAGACTCTGGAATTCTTTCTCTGGATGTGGATAGCTTTTTCCATCATGAGTAGTTACAGCTCTGTATGCCTTATCAGACCTAGTTAGCTCATCAGTGATTTTTAATTTTGTTTTGTTTTCCCTGATAGGTCAGATCTGGAAGGCAATTTTGTCAGCCCTCACTATGGGAACATAACTTTCTTTCCTGCCTCCTATAGAGTCCTGCCCTAGTGAAAGGTCAGTGTTCTGCTGCACCTTACTTCCTATGATTTATCTGGAATCTTTTCACAAGCCTTTGACACAATATACAAGCATAAGGCTCCTCAGGTTCCACTTCTTTTTCAGTTCCATTCGCTCTCCTTTTTTTGTAAACACAAAGACTGTCAAACCCAGAAAATAAATTACCAAAGAGTCACAGAGGTATGGAACAACTGTTAATTCTGAAAATACCAAAGAGCTCACAGAAGTTATACACCAACTCTTAAACTCTGAAAAACAAAACAAAACAAAACCAAAGAGTTAACAGTGATTTTAAGCAAAAAGCATTCTTTATTCTGGTGGAGGAGGGAAACTAGACACGTATGCCAGGGTCTGCTCTAGGATGGAACAGACCTCCACAGCAAGGCTAAGCCTTGATACACATAATAGTGGCTAGACAAAGAAACATTCCATGAGTTGTCGCTGTGGCATTGAGGGGGTAACAGCAACAGTAAGGCAGTTTGATTCATAGCAGGGCTTCATGACTGGAATGTGGTTCTTTCAGGGGCTTGTCCAAGCTCAGGGAATACCTGGGGCTGGTGTGAAACAATTCTGTGATTTCACTGCGGCAGAGTTCATCCAGAGGGAGAGCACAAAGGATTGTTGTTATGCCAAGCTCAGGGCACAACTTGCTTGCTGGGCCTTATCTCTGGAAAACAAGGTGTCTACTAATAGTAAAAAGAGAGGAATGAAAAGAGAGGGATGGTCTTGGCATGGGGAACCTGACAAGACTCTAACACCCATTATTTGAGGAGATATTCAATGTGATATAGTGGTGGGAGAAATATACTGATAAGGAGTGAGATGACCTGAGTGTTTGACCTAAACCTGCCACAAAATAGCCAGACAATCTCTGGGAAGTCTTCCCCATTCTAAGCCTTAGTTTCTTCATTTGTAAAATAAGAATGTTGAACTAGATGGTTGCTAATCAAAGGCCTTTTCTATCTCTTTTAATGTGGGGCTGGGCTATCTTCTAAGGCCATTCCATCTAACAGGGCTACAAAACATCAGACTGGATCATTTGGTGAAAAAGCAGCAGACCCAAATAGGAGAGAGGAATAAGTTTCTGGGATTTTGCTCCCAGAATTCAATAAAGCAGAGGTTCTCAAAATGTAGTCAAAGGACCCTTGTGGAGTCGTCAAGACCCTTTTATGGGGTCAGTGAGGTCAAAACTATTTTCATAATAATACTGAGACGTTCTTGTTTCTAATATGTTAAATTTCTTTTTTTAATTAAATTTTATGTTTATTTTTAGTTTACATCATTCATTTCCACAAGATTTTGAGTTACAAATTTTCTCCCCATCTTTCCCTTACCTACCACCCTAAAACAGCAATCCCATTGAATACCCCCTCCCCTAATCTGCTCTCTCCTATATCCTCCCCCATCCCTCCTCCCACTTTCTGGTAGGGCAAGATGGATCTCCATACCCCAGTGTCTGTATATCTTATTTCCCAGTTGCATGTAAATAATAATAATTTTTTAAAATATTTGATTTTACAGCTTTCAATTCCAGATTCTTTCCCTTCTTCCCTCATCACCCACCCTTACTGGGAAGATAAACAATTCAATA